>JANHGB010011210.1:0-12193 GCA_026283785.1 Coracopsis vasa | reverse complement strand
GAGCTACTGGCCACCAAGAAAAAAAAAACAAAAAAAAAAAAACCCAACAATAGTCCCTTTTATAGTAAAATGTAAATTTGAAAAACATTTAAAGGATTTGAACATTAAAATAATAAAATTAAGAAACGGATAAACAGGAAAGAGCATATTTTAGTATCAGTATGTATTTGCTGTATATCTCAAAGCTTCTGGAAGAACTATACATGTAGGTATAAACATGCAAAGCTAAAATCTAATCCCTGAAGAAACTTTTTTATTTCAGATTCAGATCAAAACACTGTCCACGCACTCATTCTCTATTTAGTGTTCCACAAAGGTGAAAACCAAGTTCAAGGTTAATTTTGTTGTAAGACAACAAGACACCTTTTGCTAAATTCAGAGATAAAAAGCAAAGAATATCTGGTGAGAAAAAGTACTATCAACATAAACTACTCAAATCAATCCACAGGTCAAATATGTTTCCACAGGTCAGATATGTTATGTGCATATTTGTCACCTTTCAGTTGTCCAAAACAATATCCATGAACTCGCTAGTGTTTTCGCATATAGACAGCCAGGCAGTAGGTTCTAGCCATTTTGTATAGCTCCTAGTAACATCTCTGCCCAGAAGGCAGTGACAGACAGAGAGAGAAAGCAAAGAAATAACTTTCACAGTTTTTGTGTTTTCCCAGCTATCAATCAAATTCCCTCTGACATTGCTTCATTTATGGATTATTGCGAAAACACTGAAACAGTGTGCAATGATAATGTTGTAAAGCTACAGAAATGAAATTGGTAGGAGTAACCCCAAAACACAACAGCAAAAAAGGAGGGATTAAACAAAAAATACCGTCTCCCCAGCAAAATTTCTTCAGCGAAAAAATGGCTCCAGCTTTCCTTGCCATGCTTACAGTCACTTCAGTGTGCTTCGCAAACACCTTAGCAGAGAGAGTCTGCAACATGACAGACTGGAGCAACAAACTATCACAGACATCAGAGCACCTCTTCTCCGAAAAATTATTCCACAAAAAAAAGCATTGTCAAATTTCATGTTCCTTTTTTTTTTTTTTTTCTTTTCCCAGGGAATCCACTTCAAACAGCTAAAAGGTAAGTGTGCTTTTCCCCTAACTTCCACTCCTGACGTGTGATGAGCTCAAGGTCAGCCTGTCAGACAGGGTTATTGCTTTCTCTCCTCAGCTGTCAGACTAAGCAGTATTGCAAACCAAATTCTCCATAACACTTGGGCAACCTCAGAGCTGCACCAGCCTGACCAAAGGAAGACTCTTGACAACATGGCTGCTACAGATGGTACAAAGCACAGTGCGGGGCGGGTACCCATAGCGGGTGGGCTGTCTGTACAGAGCTAGGTGTTCAGAGAGCAAGGTGGACTCACGGGGCTGCTGGAACAAAATGTACTTCCCATTGCACCTGATCAAATCTAAGATTCAGTCACAGAAAAGTACAGAACCTCTCACAACTGTTTTTATTGCCTTTCAGAGTGGATGGATGCTTTAAAGAGCCGTAAATTATCCAGCTGGGCTGGCAGAAGAGGTAACAGCAAGCAGGAGTTTAGAGTACTGGCAAAGCAGTAAAGAGAAGTGTGTTGATAATCCCAAACAAGGACCAAAATCCCTACTAATGTAACTGCACTGAGTACAGACTTGGGGGATGTAAATGAAATTTATAACTGACTGTAAGTCAATATCAATTTTAAACAGACACAGAATGTACAATTTTGTGCTTGTTTCAGGTTTTACTAGATTTACAAAATCCATAAGCTATCATGGTGGTATTTCATATTTTGAAAAGACACACAAAGCAACAACAAGAACATATCAGGCAATTGCAAGGTCCCAAATATTGAGACTGACTCCTTCCTCATACAAGCCTCAATGAAATCTTATATTCTGAGGGAAAAATAATTTTATTATTTCCATATAGAAAACTTGTATTGCCCAGTATCCTATGTTTTTCTCCCTAACTACCTCCATAAGTAAGAGGATTGACTTTTTCCCTCTCTGCAGTTAAACGCTCTTTCTAGTGTAACAGTGTAAGTTTCTCTTTTAAGCTGTCTGTCTTTTCAGCGGAAGTGGTTTAGAGTAGACAAATCACTTATCTAAAAATTATGTACTTACTTCTCCTTTGACAAATCTTCAGCAGGTTTCTAATCCCACCCTGCCACTTGAAATATCACTTTCTGTGATGACATTTGAGTCACAGTTGTCAGAAGCATCAGGCTCTGTAGTTAAATGGATTAAATGACACTTCATAGCATGCAGCATTTTGAAGAAGGAGTGGTTTATCATTTGTAGAAATTAATCATAACAGTTTTTTCTCTAGGGCAAATTCCCAATCATTTTTAAAGATTACTATGTTTAAGCCCCACTGACAGCAGTATGTCAAATTACATCACAGGGAAGGTTATCTCAGGCAGCGATTACTATTAACAAGAAGCACTGAAGACATCTACTACTGGGAGGAGTAGGTCCGCATTGGGAAGCACCTTTTAGATGCAGCAGTGGAAAACCAGACTCTTTGGCTGTGCTTTGTGCGGCTCTGTGCAGCCCCAGGGGTCCCACTGTCCGGTGCTGTGCCTGAGCAGCTGCTCTCCCATGGGGCCAGTGAGATGCTCAGCCCAGCAGGGGAGGTGGGCTGAGGTTGGGACATTGTTCAGTCCTACAGGGGGGAAAGAGGAGACACTTATTTGGGCCACCTCTAGCTGATTAAGGAGAAGAATTCAAAGCCACATTTACCTGAAAACAGGAGGCAGCATTTGTCCATTTAATGCATGCTGTCAATGCCAAGTGATACTACTGATCAGTCTTCTCCAGTCAGTTACTGCTTGGCAAAGAAACACACCACCAGCACATCCATGTGGTACTGCTCTTTGCTCTCCATTCAAGATGTTTCTCTTTCAAGCAGTGTATTTTAAAAAAGTCACAAGTCCATTCTTAAGTCATGATGGTGCAAGAGACCTGTATGTCCACAGAACACCGATTTGTATGGCAAACAAGATAATGATGTGGACAGATTTGTACGCTCAGGTGCCTTTGACTGCTCGACATAAATGGCATGGTGCTTACCTTCAACTAGTTCAAGTGAGACAGCCTTTGCTGCTCTGCCTCCTTGCCCCTCTTTGGCAATATTGCAAAACTACATACATGAACACCTGTAATAAAGACACAGACCACCAAGAGAAAAAGAAGGAAAAGCTGCAGAGGGGTGGAGATCAAATCTCCATTCAGATACTTCAGTATCAAGTAGACTGTACAAGGGGTGGGGGGATACCATCATGTTCTACTGTAATTTCATATGAGAGGTGCACAGAGGAAAAAGCAGAAAAGTAGTTTAGAGAAAGAAAACAGAAGGGGTAAGGCAATGATCTTCAAGTAGCTGTAATACCAGTTATTGCCCACTGAGTCATAATATAACCCCTTAGCAATGCAAATTTTCTATGACCAAAGATTTAAAGGTTTATCTTGGGGACTGATCTCTATTCATCACCACTGCTGAACACAGCAGGGTAGCTCCTTACAACATTTGCCTAGAGCAGGTTATTTGGCCAAGAATTAGTTCCCTGGATATGTATATATTTTACTGTTGATTCAAAGGATTCAAAAAACTCTTTAGAAGGCTTACAATTACATAGCTGAAATACATAGAATACATGGATCAGTGGCCTTATGGATTTTTCCTAATGTTTCACAGTAGGTAGAGTCAGTTGAAGCTGTTATAAATCACAGGGCTGCTTCCCAGAAACCAACCATGTACTGGGGGAAAAAAAATAATCCTTTGAGTGCATCAAGTGGCTTTCATGCATGACCCATTTTTCCAGAATCAAACTAACTCCATCCAGAGAGAGGTGTGAGAAGAAAACCCAGTGTAAAAAGCAAAGTAAAAAAAAGGGACTCTTTTATGTGGTTTAGTCCTGCCTTGGTTAAGTCAAAGATTACTCCATTGCAGAGACTGCTATGACTGAAGTATCCACCCCGGGCCCCTTCTTTATAAAACAAAAGTAGGAAAGTTACGAAATGTAACAACACAGCATTTCCTTTTCTCAGGCCACTCATGACCAGTGTTTGCATGTGCCCTTGGTAGGTAAATGTTTTGACACACCTGGAAACACTGAATGCTGTTTTGGATGAGCACAACTATCCTGACTGAGACACTCAAACCTTCCAAAAGAGACTTAAGCCCTATTTAATTTTCAAGGCCATGGAAATGCTCATGTTCTTGTTATTTCATGAAAATTTGTTCCTTCGAACCTATGCAGCGGCTCAGGATAGGCCTGTGGGTTCTGCCATGAGAAACACCTCTGTCAACTGCCATAATCTTTAGAAAAGGAGATCTACCTTAAATCCATCTAATAAGATGCAATGTCACAATTTTCTGATCTCTATTTCCTTCCTTCCTTCCTTTTTTCCTCCCTTCCTTCCTCCCTCTCTTCCTTCCTTTGACTCAATGTCTTTATGACATTCAGGAAACCAAAAAGATCTATAAAATTACAATGAAATACAAGGGGAGAGGAACCTCAAAATTAGAAAGTGAAGCCACATTCATCATGTTTATATCTTTGGTTCTTGCCACAGCTATACTTCTATAGAAAACTGAGAAGCAAAAGTAACCAAACCATGCAGAAATAAAGAATGAAGTACACTAAGGAAAAATCACATCTGTAATGTAGGATGACAGTCAGAAGAGACACTACAGAACTAAAAGAGAAATCCCTGCACAGTGACAGCATCAGTTCAGAGCTGTCTCCAGTACTATTTTACCTGCAGCAGAGCTACTGCTACTGCCTCCTCCCACCTCAACTAGTCCGTTAGGCAACTCTAAAGACAGATGGAACATACCCCACCTGTGATGCTCTGCCCATCTTTTACTGCATCTATTTTCCTACAAATAAAAAGATGTTTAAAACATGTGGAAGCGTTGTCATTTTCCCAAATTTTAGAGATGTCTTAACTTTTAGATACTTCCATTCAAACTCCTTGGAGCATGGCAGAAATGCCTTCAGTGCTCATCTCACTTTCAGTGCATCTGAACTAGAGTTCATGACATCTCCTCTAGCAAATCAGACAGAAAGAGAAATTAACTGAAGTCCTTTCCATATTAAATCCAGTTTTTCAGCATGATCAAGTGGATTTCTGACACATTTTTCACAAACTTTAGACTAAATATTTTTATACCACATCTTTCAAACTACCCAATTTTCCTCATATAGTGCAGACACTTTCGGACTGCTATCAGTTTGGGGAAACATCTGATCAACTGTTTCTTTAGATTTCAAGCTACTCTTTTAGCATTCTTAGCATTTTTGAGCTACTCAAGATTATATTCTTAGTCAATTTTTTATTGTTTTTATTGTATTTTATTATTTATTATTTGATTGTTTTATTTTATTGTTTTTATTGGGCATGCAGCCATTCATATCTTCATTCATATCTTCATATCACCTCTGGCAAGCTGTGGGTTAACTACAGCTAAGTTTCCTCTCTTCCCTGCTTACCTGATCAAGGGGATAAGGAGGCAGCTTTGAAAACAGCAACCTAATCAGGTCTAACTGAAAGAAGGCAGAGAACTATCGGAACTGCAGCTTGTGAGGCTGCATAGGGCTAAAGGCATGCAAAAGAGTAAAAGAAAACTGAAGCTTGGAAAGTAGAAGCCCTGCTAATGCTCCTGGACATGCCTTATTCCAGCCCTGTCCTCGAAGTGGTGCTGTGGGCTGGGCTGCTCAGGCTTTCTGAGGAGCAGCTTAATTTGAGTTGTCCTCTCCTCTATATAATCTTGTTGGCCCCATTTTATTGAGCTGCCCCTAATCCAAAACTGATTTTAGGAGGAAAACCTAGGTTGTTTATTTATATCCTTTTTTAATTATTATCTTTTAAACCCAATCCACTAAAATATGGAAGGTATCAGTAGTGAGGAGGAATATGTGATACAAACATCATGAATGGGACATAAATTCAATAAAAGAAGACATGTCCTTCACTAGCCACAGTACTTACACTCTATACATAAGAAAGTTAATGATTGAGCTCTTTTTTCTGTGCTATGAGTGAACTGTGAGAGCATTCAAATAAGAAAGCTGAGAAGCAGTGAATAATTAATAATAATAATGATAATGAAAACAACACTGAATGTCACTTTCTTCAAGACAACTGTGGAGTCTAGAAAGCCATTAAAAGTGCATATAGATGTTTAATGATGCCATATCTAACATATGAGAGGTTACATAAATAAACAAATAGAGAAAAGTCCAAAGCTACAAATTAAAAGAAAAGTTACAAATTGGTGGCTATGCATCACTGTCCTGGAAAGCTTCCATTCTGGAATACAAAGACATTCATCATTTGGAGGCCAGCTCATGCTTCTAGCTTTGTATTTAAACAAATCCATGTACCATCATCATACACTTTTTAGATCAATCTGCCAGAAAGCCATACAGAGTTATTTTTAGCTATCTGTGAGATAAAGTACAGTTTAGCTTGCAAAGTGCCCTAATAAGGCAAAATGCTCTTGGTGAAGACCAAATGTAGTCACTGCCACTCTCCCCCAACACATACACTACTCAATCTCTACAAGCATCCATTAGTTTTCCCCACTTACTGTGGAGGATTACTGCATTGGCAACAATGAGATAGAACTAGAGGGATCTTTATCATTTTGTCTGTTTTGATAATCAAATATACTGTGATTGCAGAAGAACAGAAATGCTCTGAAATGAAAGTGGTTTTGCTCAGATTTGTCAAGGAAACATTTTGATAGACAATAATTTTAAGAGAAACAACAGCTTAATATTGGGTTTTGCTTTCAGAAACTTGCAAACTGGTTCTCAGTCAACTTCAAATATCTCAAGGCCTCATGTTACTTCAGCGCCATGTTCCCTTCCACCATGCTGGCAGTGCAACAACACTTTAAAGTGGATACAAAGGACTCTCAGGGAGTATATGTATGTTTAAGTATTAGCAAGGATCTTGTAACTAAAGATGTTCCAAAATCCATTAGATAACACAGATTCTGAGAAAAGTACTCATTTTGACATGTTGCTGCTTGGAGGGGCGGGGGGGGAATAATTCTGTAACAATTTATAAGAGCAAGATTAAACACAGCAATTAACATAGGCTTCTATCTTAAATAATTATTCATATACCTGTTTAGCTGATTATAAGTCATAGCTCCAGGCTGTCTGCCTGCACTGATAGAACACAGAGAGCAACCTTTGCTAAATTGACTCCACTGGCTACGCTCATGCTGCAAGAGCTGTTTTCAAGGACAGATGTACAATGTTATATGGGTAAAGAGATGAGCAAATTAAAGATGGGTGTACTGTCAGGAAAAGGACTGAAGAACTCGTGTCAGCATTTCCCCACATTAATAGGACCTCAGACTTTTAACTCTTCAACACCTATCGCTTAAAGAAACACTTTCCTCATATAGATAGCACAATTGCATCTTCTCAAATAAAATCATGAAAACACAATCACCCAGAACAAATACAAGCGCATGCACTATAGATAAACATATATCTATATATAGATGCACAAGGAATTCATGAAGAGCTTTTAATCCTTCTTAAACTGTGATTAATTTTAAAGTATCATAGCTTGTAAGTTAAAAAAGCTGAGAACAGTAGAAGATGAAGTTACCAAAACATACTACTGCCGCACAACACAGAAGTTATCCTTCAATGTCAGGTCATCAATAAACGTTCAGCGCATTCCTACCAAAAAGCTACACTGACATTTTTGATTTTTCTTCATATTTATTCTGCATATTTCTGTTTAAAGCAGTATATGTATTTCTTTAAAGGAGGCTGAAAGTCTTCCAGACCTACTCTGCTTTGAGAAATATTTAGCAGTACAACCACAGAACAGAGCTATACTGGCAGCTCCTACCAAGCGTAGACACAGTTTATATTGGCAAGAGGCCGTGTCCTATACTGCCTTGATTGGCTTTCCATCGAAATTAAGTTTACAATCAAGGATTATGCGATCTCGCTAACAGAGGGCTTCTGGCATGTAAATGAACACATCTTATTTTACTAGAGCATTTCTAGCATAGAGCTAGTCTACTTTGAGACTAAGAGCAAGTCTACACCTTGCAATGTTCACACTTCCAAGATTTTTTAATAACTTCATCCATCTGTTAAATAATTTACATTCTGATAGAATATGCAGCAATAGTATGGCTATGAAAATATACATTTCCATAACCTGGAAACTATCCATCAGTGTTTAACACTATTTCTTACTTCTCTCCTGCAATACTGCATGGAGAGTTTCACAAAAGTAGTGCTTTAATGATGTACAAGCAGCAGAAAAGAATCTTGACTGTAAGAAACACTTTGAAATAACTTAATTAAGAATCCTTCCACTGTGAATGACAGGAACTTCCCTCTTCTTAATCAATATGCATCAGATTAGTCTTTCTGTCCTCTATACACAACACATTGCTTTGGTGGCTGTTCAGTTCTCTTCATTGAGAACTGAACAGTTCAAGACAAATGCTTTAGGATGGGAGATCTGATGATGACCTCTTTACCTTGAAGCCTTCAAGGTGAAAAACAAGAATTCTGCATGTTACCTTAAGCTCTAAGTATGGGTTTGCTTTTTGTTTCATATTGAAATGCACTAGTAAGTCATATTTAAATCCGTTGGTAAGTAAACATTAGAGCTAAACATGTTCTTCAAAATTTTAACCAGAAAACTGCATTTTTAATCAGTTAATTTCTTTTCATTTTTTAAAGTACTTAGATAATACACACTGAAGCATCTCCCCTTTAACTACAAAAGCTGAAATGAAAGTTCAGGTTGTGAGACTGACTTAAACGAAAAAGTACAATCTGGAAAAGACACTAGAAATGAAAATTTTGGATACTTCAACTTGAGAAAACATAACTGGATCTGATTTTCTAGAAGTGCTACATCTGCAGCTAAAAGTTAAGCATCTTCAACATATTTCCATTTGAGCATCCAAGAACTAACGAACTACAGGTCATTAGTCTGCTTTGGGAATTGTGGCCTGTATCATCACAGCTCTTAATTTTTGACCAAATGGTCACTGTCAGCTCTCCAAACCATTTACTGACTACTGCACCTTTATCATCAACATTTTAAATTAAAAGTGATGGCAGGTTATTTAAACAAGGCTTAATACATGTTATTGTTACTCTGCAGGCCACTTATCTTGGTCTGGAGGACTGGTGCCTGGAAAACACAGTCTTTAAAATGATTCACATCAGAAATCTTTCTTAAGAAGATGTAATATACTTTCATACTTGCAAGGAAAAATTAGTAGATTCAAAGCCAATTGGTTTTACCAAAGGTTGGAGAAGTAGAGTTACAAAAGTGAAATTTCTTTTTACTTTGGGAAAGGGAATGGTAGACATATTTACAGAAATATATGTCAGTGGAAAAAAGAATCTGCCTCATACTTAAAGATAGTTCTGTGATGAGGGATTACTGATACTAAACCTTCATAAGGCAAGTACTTCCCAGAAGGAAAGATAAAGATCCTACAGTGCCTCACATTTCATCAAAACCATTTTTAACCATTTCCCACGCCAGACACATGCCACTGACTGCAAGCCATCTCCTTGTAGCAAACTACTTCAAGACCATGCCACAAGTTTCTTTTTCCACATGAGAACAGACTTTTTCTTGCCTTTGCCATGAAAGAAACCACAATTTACTTCATTTTTTTTCTCATTTTTGGTAGCAATTTCTCTATGGGAAAGATTTTAGGAAGGATGGGAGTAGGTGATGACTCTTGCTTCAGTTTTGCTATTGGCTTCAAGAGAAAACCATATAAGATAACACTTATGACTCAGTTCATCTCCATTGATCTGTGCTCCCTCCACCAGCCTCAGTATGAAAAAAACCTGACACGTACACACACACATTCTTGCTTTTTCTGTTGCAACTTAATTTAAATTACTGAATATGGTTTCCAAACTAAAGTAATGGATCAGTTAGGAAAATTATGAAATATCTTTAAATTTGAATTTACTTAAAAAACCCCCCAAACAACAAAACAACAAAAAAACAAAAGAAGAAAGCCCATTCAAGTATACAAGTAGTTCCTATACTCCAGGAGTGTAAAATATCCCATCAATTTACAATGAACAAAAAAATAAAAAAAGAACATTGATCAAACCAACATTTTAAGTATCACCTCTGCCACAGGGAAAGTCAGTCAGGCTGAAGATGTATGAGTCCAATGTAATTAATATTCATATGACTAATCACTGGGGTTACACCATTGCCCAGAGACCCAAGAAAGATTAGAATAGCATCATTAACAGAAATTATCAAAACTATTTGTTAACTTTTAGCTTTAAAAATACAACTAAATTCTTCAGACTTAGGCCCTGCCTCATATAACAGCAAGAATGATTTATGGGCATTCAGCAAGAAAAAAAAAGGCATGAATCCCTACAGAACACCACAGGAAGGCAAGTAATAACCCTAAACCTACTAAAATGTGGAACATAATTTACATGATTCTTATAAAATATTTATGTTACTTTCAAAGTATTGACTGAGAGATCTGATTTCATCAAAAACATCAAAACATTCTCTAAATAATTACATCAGATTAAAGAGCTGATATTTAAGTAACAATGCTCTTTGAGGGTAGTCATCCTGCAGGCAGAGGAATGCAAAGGTAAGAAAAAACAGTGTGGGAAACCACTTCTGTGCTGTGGTTAATATTACTGAGGATGACTCTGTCAATCAACTGTAATGCAGGCTAGCAAGTAAGCTCAAACACAGACTGGAAATCTGAAGGAAAATCCATACATTCTTTTAACTCTTGCATTTAACTACGAGAGCAGCAAGTGGTGTCCTTGGAAGGAGCAACAAAGACACGGGGAGCAGCCACTGCTGCTGCTGTCTTCTGGGAGAGCAGAGCTGAGAGGCGGCAGCATGGGGAAGGAAAAGCTGCCAAGATTGAGGTGTGCTTTGGGGAGCAGCCACACTGGGGTTTCCTGCAAATTAGACCAAATTCTCCCAAGTAACCTAGCACGTTTTCCCTTTTATGTCTGTAAATGCAAAACAAGAGAGACATAGAAAAGGAGGCACTCTTGGCCAGAAACTTATGAAATAAAAGCAGTACCCAAACCCCAATACATTTGGTTATATTTACAAAGACAGTCAACAGAGAAGAGAAAAAGGAAGGAAGTCACTGTGTCGCCATTTGAGCCCTGTTTGGAAGGAATTCAACACATTAAGTCAACTGATTATACTAGTGCATAACAGCAAATCCACTGCTTGTCTGCTATCCTCACTCCAGGGAATAAATGAGTGACAAGCGCTGCTGGTATATTCCAAAGACAGGAGGTAAGGAAGTCACCTTGCTTCGAGAGATGCAGTACTGGGTGCTGATACAAAGCCCTTAGTCTCCTGTGACAAGCCTGGCTCCCTTCTACCACTGACTACACTGCCCTGAACCCAGTCTCATAAAAACATGATCCTTAAAACTGGAATGTTTGGTTGAATTTGGTTTCTGACTGCTTTCAGGCAAGAACTCACAGTGGTAAACTGCAATTAGTGCAAAAGATCATGGAATTGAGTTAACACTGTTCATTTCTACCAGATGCTCACCACTTCTAGGAAGACAATATCAAATCCAGGAGGAAGCCTCACAACTACTATAAATTATTTATCCCGTCTCTCCAAAATGACGGTAGCAGAAACAACTGTGTGATGAAGGCAGTTGGGAGATTCAAGACAGCAGTTCTTAGTTCTCTGACTTGGTTAACTCAGTTCCCACCTCTTCCTCTCCAACCCTTGCCTTCCTTTACACTTTTTTCCTGTCTATCTGGGTTACAAGTTCTTCAAAGAAAGGATCTTCAAAATGTGTGCAGAGTTTCTTAGTGCAAGTGGTCTTGATCTCATATTGGACTTTTGAAACCAACACCACAACCAAGTAGCCCTGCATCAGTGCACTAGAAAAAACAAACATTAGATCCTTTGCAAAGTTCTGCACTTTCTTCTTTGCTGGTGACTGCACCAGATGAGGTTCCTTCTTAGGATACAGAGTACTCTGACTACAGCTAGTACTTTGTATAACAAATATATGTCTATCTAATTAACAGATTAAAGCAAAACCTAAGGGGCTTGTTAATGTCCTGCGTTCAGCAGTAGCAGTCATTTTTCTCCTTCTTAGTAGCTGGTGCAGTGCTGTGTTTCTGACTTTCAGCCTGGGAACA
>JANHGB010011206.1:0-28465 GCA_026283785.1 Coracopsis vasa | reverse complement strand
ACTTGTAGGACAATGTGTGTCAACTTGTATTTGTCTGTGAAAGCCCTATGTAGTTTTAGATCTCCCTCTTTAAAGTTGTATAGTACTTAGCCTCATACTGTTAGGGTCTGCTATATTACGTTCTCCTCAGACACTGAAAATAATGAAAGCTAAGGCCATCAAAGTAATAGAAAGTTTGATGTCCATTTTTCTATCCACATTTTAAGTGGTATAGCAACATAAAGTGCTTAGGATATCTAGAAAATCAAGGCCAGGTTGGACAGGGCCTTGGGTGACATGGTCTAGTGTGAGGCGGCCCATGGCAAGGGGGTTGATACTAGATGGTCT
This sequence comes from Coracopsis vasa, assembly GCA_026283785.1. Classification (NCBI taxonomy): domain Eukaryota; kingdom Metazoa; phylum Chordata; class Aves; order Psittaciformes; family Psittacidae; genus Coracopsis; species Coracopsis vasa. The sequence continues at coordinate 28,138 of JANHGB010011206.1, read as the reverse complement.
TAGAGTCCTTTCCAACCCTAATCACTCTATGATTTATGAAAATAAAGGATATGAAAAGATGAGCAAAGACTTGAACCGACTTTAAATCAGAAAATTTTGAATTTGAAATTTAGGAAAGTCCTCTGTGAGATCCCGTGTTTCCAAATAAGCTTGCATAACTGCATGTGGCTGCTTTGTCCACAAGAGGGAACACGTACAATACTATAGATACTAAATACTGTAGATGCTTGTGAAGTGCCAGAATATTCTAAGTAGGTCTGTTTTAGCATTCAGAGTGGCAGTATGACTCTTGAATTTGTGTGTTTAAGCTCACATTATACAATGCACCTGTTTATATAGTTTCTTGTAGACTGAATTGTACATATTTCTAATTTGGGTATAAATGTTGCCGATAACATGTTAGCAAACCATTTTGACTCTTCTCAAGTAGTATATAGAAGAAAGAGCAGTTAATCCTGAAAGCAGTAATGTTGCAGAGCTCTGTTGTGATATAGCTGTGCATTGATTCTGGTGGAATTTGTCATTTCTATTTGTCATAATCAAGGAACTCCATATGTTGGTGGCAGCTGAGATTATCCCAGATAAGCGTAGGTGTGTTGTTTACACAGGAGCTGACTTGGAATCCCTGACCCTCAACTCAAATTTATTTTGGGGATATTAATTACTAAATCAGTGCTAGGGTAATTCAATTCCTTGCTGAAGAAAGAGCTGAATGTGAAAGATTAAGTGAAGCCAGGAATTAAGAAGACTAAGGAGGGACGAGGTATTGGATGAATTGATGATAGCAGGACAGCCCTTTAACTCCAGGTCCTCACATTGAATGTAGTTTGAGCTGGAAGCTCATCTGACTATTAAAAATGGTTATGTTTAACCTACTTGCTGGTGTTTACCTGTCTGGATCAACTGTGGTGTGGTTGGGCGGGAGGAAGGCAAGGGACTGAGTAGGTCCATTTCAAAACCTCTTCTAATGATAAGGATAGTGAATTAGATGCTGTATTAGAGTATCTGGAGATACTGTTTTACCTTCTTTAGAACATCTGTGAGGGCAGACTTTAAATATATGAATTCTAATTCCAAAGTGAGCAGATGGACAAAGTACTGTATGACATAGCTTTCAGCTGTGCATTCAGTTGTATCTGTGCTTGTGATGAGCATTGGCCAGCTGACTGATACAACTGATCATTGTATCAGTGACTTTACGATAGGTATTGTTTTGCCATTTTTTCTGTTTTTAGTTGCAGATCTATTTTTGCTTCTATTTCAGGCAAGGAGCTGAAATGGATAAAGTGATGCAGGAGCTAGGGAAATCGCTAACAGACCAAGATGTAAATTCATTAGCAGCTCAGCATTTTGAATCTCAGCAGGTAAACTGACTTCAGTGAAGTAGAATATGCATGTCAAGCAAATACTAGTTTAAAAAGAAGACACAAACTACTCAAATTATCATTGTTGTCTTGTTAGGATTTGGAGAACAAGTGGACCAATGAATTAAAACAGTCTACTGCCATCCAGAAGCAGGAATATCAGGAATGGGTGATAAAGCTTCATCAGGACCTAAAGAATCCCAACAACAGCACAGTCAGGTATTTAATTCCTCTGTGATGCTTACTTCCATCTGTAATAGTTCAAAGTACTTGCTTTTATATAATCTTTATTTCAGGTTAGCCATTTAAGTAGGACAGTTGAAGCAAAAGGACTGCTAAAGGTCCAGAGGCAAGGACCTCTAGAAGAAAGTGAGGATGTGAGGATGTTTTGGTGTCGTAATCTTGGATGCTCATAATAGATGTGAAGTGATAGTGTTTTAATCATTGTACCTGGTACCGGAAATATTTCCAGCTAGTCTGAATACAATGGAGTGTTTGATTTGGCTTGGTTTGATATTTTTTTTTTTTTAATCTTCTTTTTAGCACCCTATTTTGTATATGGGTCAAAAAAGAAGTGTTTTATGTTGTATCTTCGTAAATAAGGTTTTGGCTATGATAAATAAGCTGAGAAGAATGTTTTGTTGTGGGGTTTTTTTTTTCCTTCCTGTGTTATTATCTTATAACTAGGTATAGTGTCTTATTTTTATTTCTCAATCTCAGAATGCTTTGTAATTATTTAGGTAAATCTAATGGTGGAGTTAGCTCTTTATGCCAGTATGCACCTAGAATATTGCATGCCAGAAAGGCAAAAGCTCAGATGAATGGAGTTCATGCTGATAAGTTTAGTCTCTTGGCTTCAACAGACTAGCCAAGAAAACTTTGGATAGCTTTCTTAAGATATTGTTGGGTTGAACAAAAATTAGGGCAAACTTTTCAGTACATTTTTCATTATTTTAGTGATGAAATTAATATTCAGCCCAGCCAACTGAGAGAATCTGTAGAAGGAAACGGAAGAATTTATGAAGAGCAGAGGCTGTTAGAAGAAAGTTTTACTATTCACTTGGGTAAGTAAACTGACACCAAAATGAAACATCATGACAAATGCTAATAAATAATGTATCTAAACCATGTATTATTTACAGTATGACATGTATTATTAGCCATGAATGTGCATAATATATACAAACCAAACTGTATTTGTTCTTTACAAAAGTAAGAGGAGGACAGTATGGTGTAAGCTGTATCAAACAATATCTAGCTACCTGAAATATACTTAATGGCAAACTTTTCTAGAAGCAAGTTTTTATCCACCCTCGCAAGGTACACTAACATCAAAACATATAGTGGTTAAAAATTGTATTTTAACTATTCTTACTTTTAGTAAGCAAATGTTGGTATTAGGTTCAATTCCCATGATCAATTAACAGAAAAATAGATGCTTAAAGTTTTTACTTTTTGTTTATGCAGTGGAGACTTCTTATGCTGTCTGTTTTGACTGCATTAGTATTTCATCCATAGCCTTACAATAGCGAACAAGGCCTTGCTTTGTGACAGCATGTGAAAATACTGCATTTTTACTCTTACTTTGTAGATTGCTGGTATGTATGTAAAACCGAATATATGGTTGAAAACTTTCCTGATTATATTTACCTCATAGGTCTTTACCAGAAAACTTAGGGATGCACTTTAATCCCTTGTGTTTTAATAACAATCCCAATTTTCCTCTTTCACTGTATGTATTCAAATCATTGATATTCCCTACAGGAGCTCAGTTGAAGACCATGCATAACTTGAGATTACTGAGAGCCGATATGCTAGATTTCTGTAAACATAAGCGCAATCATCGAAGTGGAGTAAAACTTCACAGACTTCAAACTGCAATGTCTCTCTATTCAACTTCTCTCTGTGGCCTGGTTTTGTTGGTAGATAACCGTATCAGTTCATACAGCGGCATCAAAAGAGGTAAGTCGCCTAATGGGGTGTATCGTGTCAGTGAAAACAAATGTCACTCAAACTTGCTGTCACAAAAAATATTTCCTGTAGAATTAAAATTTAATGAAGATCCAAATGTTTTGGACATGGTATTGCAAAAGGGTGACAAATGGAAAAAGAGATATGGATAAGGATGGGGGACAGAATTGCACTCTGATATGCTGATACCTCTCTCACCTCTTTCCTAGGGTTTGTGTTTGAGTAAGGAACATGTTGGAATGAACACTTCAGGGTTGATTTCCTTGCCTTAGGTTGACTTATTGTAGGGTCTTCTAACTCTCTAATGTCAGATTAGCACGCTGAAACCTGTTTGCAAAGATGAAACTGAAATATGCAAAGATTTTACATTGATAATTAAATGTATAAAAATAATGTGTTCTTCAGATGTCTGCAGCACTATGAATTCCATTAAAAACAGTAGGAATATTACTTGCCTACTCCTAGAAATCTTGATTAGGAGCCATTTTAAGTATATGTGTGTCTTTTGAGTATCTGGACATTATGTTCATTCCTGTTCTAATTTTGATCACTAAGACTTTCTCTGAACCACGTTATTGTCTTTCCCATCTCCTTGAATATCAAAATACTTGACTGAAGCCACTGTTACTTGTCATTATTTTAGTGTGCCATAGAAATCACAGACTTCGGTGGTTGATATTCTCTGAAAACAGTGTGGCATCACTTGTAGCAAGAAAGGAAGGGAAGTATACCAGTAAAAACTGCAGTTGTGTTTTTGCTGTTTATGGTTTCCAGGTTGCTTAATTCTGACAGTATTATTTCATCCTTTACTTGTACTCTTTTTCAGTTACTTTTCTCCCTGTTTGTTTGGTTTTTTTTTTCCCCTGCTTAAATGTTTAAGTTAGTAACAAATAGAGAAGATTTGGGTTTATGATTAATCTTAGGTGGCAAGAGAATACTGACATTTAAGTAATACCGTTAAACACAAAATTGCATCTTCTAGCCGCCAATTAGGTCTTGCAGCCACAGCAGGGGGGGAAATAGGGGGCTTTATCACAATGTGTAAAATACAGTCCTCAGTAAGTTTTTATTTCTTTGAGTTCTGAAGGCATGTTGACAAACTTAACTGTAGGCACATTCCACAGCTGTGTGCACCACCATTCTTCTTAAAATGTTGTGTCTCATACCTCAGCTCCTCTGACCTAGCTGGATATATTACTTTAAACCATCAGTGAACATCTGGTTGTACTGAGACCCCAAACCACTATTGGTGGCAATTGAGGTTTGGGCACATGTCTTTAAACCCATTCTGTGGTGACAGTGGTAGCTTCTGGCAGGACAGCAGTATTAAACTTACCTTTGAGAGGAGGCTTTGCTCTGAAACTGTTAAAGCTGTTTGTTAGAAGAGCACTAGCCAGAAACAGTTCCCCTTCCTAAAAGGCTCTTTAAGAAATAAATGCATTAGGGGTCTCAAAGGTTCATAAAATTGCTATATAGAAGACTTTTAAATAATGCATTAGTGCTGTTGTTTAAATAGAGGTACCATGGCTTGTGCAGTCTAAATTTCTGGATTGCAAAAGCGTAGAAACAATTTTCTGCTTCTGTTTTAAAGCTGGGGAAAAATACAGACCTAACAGCCTTTATTTTATGATGGGCTAGAAGCTCCCTCAAATCTTGATGAGATTTTCAAAGGTCCGGCAAACATTTTGATGCTGCATCTTAGGTAAATCTGTTATCCAAAAATGGTTCCATTTGTATACCATGTGAGGCAAGACTGAAAACCATGATTGCAATGTTTTCTGTATGTCTTACAATGTGTAAATGGCAACTAGCAAAATATACCTTTGAAACCGGATTTGTACACATCTCTAGAAAACAGCCTTGAACAGAAAGTTGAATTTAGGTGTGAACTTTCAATATGCTGATTTCATTCAGACTGTTTTTTCTAAGCTAGATAAATAGTTTCTTCATGGACTTCATGCATTGCCTCACTCAAGTCTCTTTTATTAGGTCTTTGTATGGCTACTGTTGCTTGGGGTTTGAGTAGGTGTAGCACGCTCAGACAAACAATAAACTAAAATAAAAGTTAATTTAAATACAAGAGAGATTTCTTTGTTTCAAATAGAATGTCTTGTGACCTTGTTTTATCTCGATAAACACAGAAGACGCAATCTTTTGGAATATGAGCTTCTTTCTCCCTTGGTTTTGAATACCAGAATTTAATAAGTCTATTTTGAAAATAGATTTTATGGTGGAGATTTAATGTAAAAAGATAAAATACATTAAGAACTTTGAGGAGGATTAGAACAGGTACCTCAAAACAGGAAGTAGCAATTACTTAGTGTAGTCTAGCTCCTTGCTAATAGCTTATATTGGCTCCATTGACTTGCTTGGAGAGAAAGCTGGGCATTAGGGTAAGGAGCTTAGAATACTAGTTACAGAGGCAGTATTTTATGATCCTCATTATCAGTATTATATTTCCAAGTCTGACATAATGCTCACTTATCAGGAAAACGAACTTGCAGTTCTTTTTGGCTGATGACACTTTTCTTCAGCCTTCAGATCAGTGTTTTGAAAACTAAAATGAAAGAACTGTAATTTCAGCTTTCCAGATACACTGTTTATGAACTTCATTAATAGTTCTCACTTTTCAAAGCACTTGAAATGCTGTTGTTGCTGTTGGAAGTATCTATTATGTATCTTTTAATGAACTACCACAGATTGAAGGACTCCTAGTAATAAGGCATCATTTTTAGAGCACAGTTACATTTAATGCACAGAATAAGTCCATATTATTGCTGGTGTTTTGGAGTTGGGTTTTTTTCTTTGTCTGGGTGATTTTGTTTGAATAGCAACACCACTCATGCAACTGTTCTTGGGATTTTGTTGTGTGTGTGTTTGGTGTGGAGTTGTTTTGCTTGATTGGTTTTGTTTGTTCACTTCCCAAAGCAATTAATTTCTTTCAAAAAATGTTTTGTCTCTGACATATATTTTTTTAGAATTTAAAGAGGAGTATAGGAGGGCTGCTTCTGGTTTTGGGGGGGTTGTCTTTGTAACTGGCCTTGCTTGAACAGGAGAGCAGGATTATGTAATGTTACTAAGCACAGCCTTATGACGTGGATTTTAATCTTACTTTTTTCCTAGATTTTGCAACTGTTTGCCAAGAATGCACGGATTTCCATTTTCCTGGAATTCAAGAACAGCTTGAAATTGTCCAGAAGGTTGTACTTAAGGCCAGAGCACAGCGTAGCAGTAAGTCGAAGAGACATCATGGTCAGTAACAACCAAAATTACTTTCCTTGAAATAGAATAGTGGTCAGCTGAATGTTTATGTTCTGGGCAAGCCGATTTCCCTCTTTTTCAGTTACCTTATCTATAAAATGGAATGTTCAAGTTTATTGATAAACTCTGAGAAGTCTGCATGAAATTGTCTTCACAGACACCATGTTCACATGGTGCCTTTTGCTGCCATAACAGAAATACCCTACCGAAAAAACAAGTTAAGTCCTTAGGTTCTGATCATGCTCTGACAGCATGGGAAGTGATAGGGACAGGACATTGTGCTGTCATCTGCAGTTTAAACTGCCTGCAGCAACGGAGACTTTATCTGACTTTACATTTAAATAGAAATAAAATTGCAGAAGAGATTTCTGACTTCTTCCCTTCCTTAAAAGTGAGTGCTAAAAACTGAATAATAATTTGACTAGATGTGTATATTTTTTAGTGCTGACCAAATCCTTGTGAACAGATTACTTTGCAGTTACATTTACAAATGGCTGTGAAATTTTCTGACCATGATCAGTACTTGTACATCATGAAACTTTGTTTTTTCTTGGAGAGAACTACTTATTTGATTTAAATACATCAGTAACATGAATAGATTTGTAAGAGTACATAGAGAAAAACAAGTTTTCTTTGGAACCTGCATATTGCTGTAGTCTTGAGCAAAATACTGAAAGCTGGTTTTATATTGCTAATTTATGTAAATACCTTTAAATTTATTTCTTGTAATACTAGGAACAAATTTGCTTTAAATAGTTATGTTATTTCAAAAGCAATAGCAAGGTACTGTGCACTTGTGGGACAATTTGGAAAGTTTTGTTTTATGTCTGAGAATACTGTGTTTTCCTTTGTCCAAATGAAGAGGTATTGTAGGATGATTAAGTAAGAAAGCTTATGATTTGAGCTAAGATACAATTCAGTGCCTACTGAAGACAGCAAAAACACTTCCTGTCTTTCTCCCTGCTTTTGGGGGACGTTATGGTAACTTTATAGTAAAAATTCAAGCCAGATATCATCTTAGTACATCAAACTTTCATGGCAAAGCGTAACTAATAGATGTTTAATATTTGTGCTGTATATTTATATACAGAAAACAAAAGTAGTGGAAGTGAAGATAAATTAAAGAATATAGAACGAAACCAGTCAAACATTTTGCCGGGTGAGTTCTGTTGCATTTCCCCCCTCTTCTTAAAGCAAATCATGTTTTATAGATGCACATTTTTAGCTCTAAAGTCAGAACATAAATTATAAACTAAACCCAAGTTGACCTCAATTAGAGGAGAAGGATGTTCTTGTGGCTAAGGCAGAGAACTGGGTGTCAGGACATCTGGTTTCTATTCCCAGCTTTGCCACTGCATCATGTGACTTGGGGCAAATCATTTAACTTCTGTATGGGAAAAGGTAAAACTTAAATACTAGCAACTAATTTTATTTTTTTAAATAATTATATGTATATGTCTCTGTTGTGATAGAGCAAAACATTTTAGAATGTATTTTTTGAACCTTGAGAACTATGAATCCGTTCCTCTCAGACAAAGTGTCTTCTGTATATACTGTCATTTTTATTAAGGAAAGTTTCTGTGGCATTTGAAGATGAACACACAGTTGGGAGGGGGGAAGGAGTTAAATCCATACAACTCAAGGTTGAGTAAGAGGGCTTAAAATTGCTTTCATGATTGTTTTGGATCTTCTTGGGTATAAGTGGATTATAAATCAACTTGGGTCCTTAACAGATAAACTAGGGTGAATATTGCTGCAGTGGCTTGTGTATTTCTACTTTCAGATGGGTCATTGCTAGGGATTATTACCTCCTTAGATGTTGTCAGAAAGGAGTACATAGCTGTTCTTCAGCTGTCCCAATACAAAGGTAGTATCTTAACTTAAATGACCAGTGAGAATAGGTTTGAAGAAAGATGTTTATCTGTTGACTGAAGCAGTAGGGGTATTGTATACCTACTTTTTCGATCTCTAGCAGAAGGGTAAGATGGAGACCTGCATTTCACTGCCCTTTACTCTTTCTCTACCTGTGGTAAATGCATACCAAGTGTAAAAATGCCCCAGTGAGATGTCTTGGTAACTTTTCCCAAACAACTCTAACTAATCTTCCCATTCCTATGAATTATTTTAAATTCTAATGATCGGTGATCCCTTTGTCTTCTAGGACATATCTCAGATGTTATATAACCTGCTATCTTTTTCTGCAGAGTTTTTGCATCCTTTATTTTAACCCATCCTTTTTTGGTGTTTCCGCCTCCCACATCTGTCTGCAATTCAGTCCTTACATTATATATTTTGAGTATTACACCTCCTCTGTGTTTGTTTTTCTGTTTCATACTATATATAGATCATATCCGCCTGTACTGGCACTGTTAGGTCTGATTACACCAGGTGTCCATGATGCCAGTGAAATCCATCAAAGCAGGAAAGTGAGTGTAGGATATGTTATAGAACAGTGATATTCCAGGAGATTTTTAGATCAGTTGGTTTCTAACTTTTTTAATCTCCTTATTTGTGTGTTCTGATCTCTCTTGTGTATTTGTATTTGCCTTTTGTCTTAACTGACCATATCCTTACGTTGTCTAACAATTATATTTCGGTATAGATCACTACCATATCATCTTACTTTCCTGGTTTATATTATTTTGCAGGAGAATTCTACATCACACGCCATTCAAACCTTTCTGAAATTCATGTTGCTTTTCACCTCTGTGTGGATGATAATGTGAGATCCGGTAACGTAACTGCTCGGGATCCTGCAATCATGGGACTCAGAAACATTCTCAAAGTCTGCTGCACACACGACATTACTACCATTAGTATTCCTCTCCTATTGGTGCATGATATGTCAGAAGTAAGTAAATATAAGGATTTAACTTGGCTTTATCTTGTAGGATGCAATAAAAGTGATTTTTGAAAAGGGTATGTTTCATGCGGGTTTAAGCCACATGGGACAGTTTATACCAGTCACGTGCTCCTGCCACATCATTGCACTGGCTCCTGCCACATCATTATGTTGACACTCATTTATACAGTGACCCAAATTAAGAACTGAACCAGTTACAAGCACTTCAGCCAGCTGAATGACTTTGGCTTTTTATTCCCACCCCTCATTTTGGACACTTTGCTTTCTTGATCCAGCTCATTGCACACTTGTACTAGTACTGTTGAAGGATGGGACTACTAGAAGTCTTCTGGCAACATCTCTTGCTTAGAACCTGTACCTCCAGAGTCATTGATGCAGTAGTGATACCAGGTCCCAAGTTTTAATTGTTGCTAGCTAGAAACCCTTAAAACTAAGTTTTATGAGCAGCAGAACTAGCAAAGCTGGGCTTAGAGTTCTATATCCCTAAATAGCACTCTTTACCATCTCAGCCTTACGCAGGAGCAATCTAATTTCACCTTTGTTCTGAACTGTGGTCTTCACTGCCTAATCACTTGCATCCCTAATTTCTGTCCCTATTTTCTCTTTTAAGTCCCCCAAATATCAGCTGGGCAAGAAGCAGCATATTGCTAATGCTCTTTGTGGATACAAGTGTGCTTCCTTGTTGTGCTGATCTTTTGTATTCACTTCTTCAGTGGAGACTAATGTACAACATAAGTGTCTCTTACTTAACTATAACTTTGAACAGTGTATATTACTTTAATAGCATTGACAGTCTCTGCACTGTCACATGTGGCTCACAAGATACTAGCAGAGACAAAAAGGGGATGGAGAGGCAGGGCAAGAAGCAGTAGACAAACACTGTAGCCATATGCCTCACCACCTCAGGAGGTGGAAAGTCTATAAACTTAAAAAAAGGAGAAAAATAAGATAATACTGCCATTACTATGACCTTGTATGTGTAATTGTAGTCTGTTGTGGGTTTTTTCTTAAGTAATCCTTTGATTTTTTTCAGTTATAAATTTCAGTACTGCTTTTCCTTCTTTGAAGGTGCCTGGCTCACAGCAAAGTAAAGGATCACCATAAAGGATTACACTTAACAGTGACTTTTTTTATAGGGGAATTTGATTTGAAAACAGTGTACAAGTAGCCCCCTTTTTGCAAGATCAGGATCTATTAATGTGACAGTACAAGCAGTGCAGAAGTTAAAAATGTCCAATTATGAAGCTTCTGAAGGGTATACTTCCATACGTAAAAGTAGACTTTTAGGAACCGATGATACTATTTCTGAAATTTTTCATCTCTGAAATCATATCAAGACTTTTTGAGGGGGCACAAATGCAAATAATCAACTTGCAGGACAGTAGCCATGGGACCCAGTTACTGTGTTTCATAAATTTATTCACCTTTTTTCTTAATTGTGTTGCCATCTGACTATATTCTTTTCTTTTTTTTTTTCTTTAAACCTGGTTAGTTTTAGCTTTCATTTGCATAGCTGTATTTTAATGTGCCAATAAAGCACACCATCACCTGTTCAGTGTACTTTGGGAGTGTTTCGTTGCTTGGATGTGTGAAACTGAGGAATTAGCTTCATGTCTAGTGCTGGATTCTTAAAAGGGTCCTGGTAAAACAATTTACCTTTTATATTAAGTTTTAAGTCTTTGCAGAGTAAGCAGAAAGTGATCTGTATTGTAAGTGTATGTTTAGCCCAAACTGTACTGTGTGAAATGTATTAGCAGCATTGCTTATTACAGTGCTTTGCAGCTGGCTGACCTAATTTGAAACACACACATATGTAACATGTTGTTGAGGGAAAAGTGAATAATAACAGATTTCTGAAAGTTAACCTGAACTTGATGCCTTCAGCAGCCCCGGTTTTGAATCTGTGTTTACCACCTACATAAAAACATTTTTGTAAAGTGGTTAACCAGTAGCACAGCTGCAGAGATGTTTGCATGCCTCACTGTGACAGGCATTCATCATGAGTTTTCTTTGTGCTTTTCCCAGAGGTTTTCTTCTTTTATGGATGGAACCATGATGTTTATAACCTCACAGAAGTAATGAAGTCATCAGATTTCATTATTATTCTATGAAGAAAAAAAAAAAAGGAATTCTGTTTTCCTTAGTTTTTCTTATGATGAGAGCAATAAAATCAAATTCATCTGTTCCGATTATTAAGTTAAATAAAGGAAAGAAACTGGGTTTGATACTTGACAAAGGCAAAAGCAGACAAGTTCAAATTCAGGCAAATGAGATGTTACTGTCTGATCACTGTTCTGAACCCGATATCAACTGGTACATAAACTAGGAATAAAATGGCTCTCATAGCATTTTTAGCAATGCCATGCTAGAGCTGGCACACTTCTTTGGTAGTTTCAACATAGGAGCTGTTGCTGCTGTCCTCACAGCAGCACTGTGAGAAACATGTCTCTATTACCATAACAAAAATGTTTTGGGGAAAAAAGATACAAATTAAAGAAGTATGACTGTTAAATATTTATGAACATGGTTTATGTATATAAAGAGGTTATTAACCTCAAATACTTCTTGTCTGAGCTTCCTGCCTTTAACTGTATAGTTGCTTATATAGGATTTGCATGGATGTACTTTGAATAAACATCTTACTAATTCTTAACTTATTAAATTAAACATTGAAATTCAGTTTGAAATCTTCATCCCACATGGCATTTATGGACTTCAGCATTTTCATTACCTGGTTATGATGTGATCCGCAAAGGCATGAAACCCTTAGCTTAATAAAAGTGGCAACGCCATGTAGTAAGTCTGTCACAAATTTGTTTGAATCAGAAGGTTTGCAGCACATCTTTCTAGTTGGTGAAGCTTTCCCTCTTCCTCCTCCCCCCCCCTTTTTTTTATTTTAATAAATAGAAGAAATCTGATAGCAAATCATTGCGTGCTAAGGAGTGATGTGGTTTCTGCTAGTGAACAAACCCAGGAGTCCCAGGTGTTCTTGGTTTTTTACTCGCTTGAATGTTATTGACCAAAACTCACTGTAGGAGATGGGGTGTTTGTTCCTTCCCCTTCCCCCCCGTCTCCTGCATTGTATGTTGAATTGGTACGTGACTGACCCTTTATCATTTCCACAACTGATACTTAAGTTTGCATCTAGAGAAAAATCCTGACAGTGTGGCAAAACCCTGAGAACTTAGGTTTTTAAAGATGGATTAGAATTGAATCACTACTGTGTCATTTTCAGTTCTTGTGGCTTGCATGGAGTGGCATTCTGTATTCAACCTGTTATTTCCATAAGTGCCCACAAGACTTATGTTCCTCTGAAATAGTCCAAGGGATAATGTCATATCCTGCTGTTTCAATCAGTCCTTTAAAGGCTTAGTTCCCTTTACTGATTACGCAAGGTTCTTCTGAGTTGCCTTCAGAGCAACAGAACCTTTCTTTTTAGACACTGTTTTTTTATCTAAGCCAAAACAGTGATTAGAACTAACAATGAATGCCTACATTACTTGTGACACATAAGCACGTAAGTTATAGCAAAGACCAAGGATCAAGTATTTCTTCAGAAAGCTTAGAAATGAAGGGGGAAGAAAAAAATGTTGTCCAGCAACATTTGTGTGATTACTGTATTGTATACCCTAAAACCAGCATCTACTGATGCAGTGATTTACATAATAAAAGCAAGATTTCTGGAAAGATATTTCTAGCTTATGCTGGTTTCAACATAGGTAGTGGAGGAGGCTCTCCCATCTAAGTAGGAACTTCGTCTTTCAGAGTTTAGTACAGCCACGTTCAGTGTACTGTTTTGGGGTCATCAGCTGGCATTCTTGGATAATCTTGCTTCTCAAATAACTTTTTTTAATCCTGAAATTAACCTCTTTGATAATGACAGACTGCAAAATAAAGGCTGGCTGTACTGAATGGAAAATTATGTAAGGCTTAAATTTGAAAAGGTGCATAGAATGATACTTTTGTTTCCACGTCTATATTCATGTATTCAGACTAGCAAGTGCTCCTTTTCATGTTGAAGAGTACATCATAACAAACAGAAGCATTCTTTCATTGTGAAGTATTCACACTGACTCTCTCTGGTTAGGAATATTCATCTTAATATAATTGCCTTTGTAACATTCAGACAAAGAATGTTTTAATAAACTAAAGCATTTAAATTATTACTTGAATTATTTAGCCCAGTGCTTGTACCCGTATCTTAAGGTATCTTAAACCCCTGTGGGTTTCATATCCCATCTTGGTATTTAACTTAGGTAAGGATTTGCTGTCTGTTTGTAACTGAAACTCCACCATGAGATGAAGATGAATTCTGTTTGGTTTAAGTCTTCACATAAATATATCTTTAGGGGAGAAGGGCTTCTTCAAGTTCTGCTGTTAGAAAGGATGTTTTTGCTGAAATTGGCAGGTATGCCAGTAAACCTTAAGCAATCATCAAGAAGAGCTAGGAATTATCAGTTACTTCTGCTAAGGTGTGGTCAGGGATCTAGTTTTGGCTGGCTGATGCATAAATCTGACAGTTATCCATTGGATGTTACACAGTTTTCTGAAGCTCCATAGGCGAATTAAATAACCTTATTTCAATTATGTTAATAGTATTATCAACAGTATTTTTCTTCAACATCTCAGCTTAAAAAACATACAGATTGTTCTGACACTGGGCTCTCCTACCAGTAGGCAGTGGCAGTGCTTTTATGGTCACTTATAAGATACAAAGGCCTCTTCATGGTTTGTAATGGTGCTTGAATATCTGCTGGGAAAATGGGGTTCTTTGGCAAAAATGTGTTATTTTATTGTCTTCCCTGCTACTCATGTTGGTTAGATCTATTGAGCATTGAGGCTTTTCGTTTATTAATTTTTAGGAAATGACTATTCCATGGTGCTTGAAGAGGGCAGAACTTGTGTTCAAGTGCGTAAAAGGTATGTTAGTGAATGCTTCATGCTGTTTTGGGTTTTTTTTTTGTCTATGCTGCATTTGGTGACATCCAGCCTTAGCTGAGGCTGTGTATTTTCATAAAAAAGTGATTTTCAATAATTACTGATTGTTAAAACAATAAAGAATTTTCTCTTAAAATTATTAACTGTCATACGAGGAAGCAGTCTCAGACGCTTAGAATGGAGACTAAAAATGTTGTGAAGATATCTTTGCAACTTAAGCATAGACAGTAGAAGAAAAAGCCTTTACTACTGCTTTGAGCAGTCTCTAAAGAAGGGCAAAAGCTGGTGATTCTCTGCAGTATAATTTCCAGTGGCTTTTGTATTTTGATTGCCTCTAGCAATGAGGACTCCCTGCATTTTTCCAAGAGTAGTCTATAGGCTAATTCATCTCAGTGCTGAAAAGTCCTCGTGACTCAACTTGGTTTTCTGCCTTTCCAAGTGGTCTTACTACTTGCTGCATTCTGTGTGCTGCACTTAAATACTTGAGTCATTTAGAGTATTTAAAATGTTAATAGTGTTAATGTGCTTTCTACACCTACTTGAGGAACCTCTTCCTATTGTGACCTTTAGTAATTTACAATGGAATATCATCCATATAACTATTTTCATTAATCAAGTATTTTTCTAAGTATATTCATTTGCCATGAGTGTGTTCCTTTGGACTTTGTAATTCATTTGTAAGGACATACTAGCACAAAAATGCCATATTCTAACTTGATCAGTAAACGAGTGCTGAGCTTTTTCCATATAAGTAGGTCCAGATAGTTTCTGTTGCTGCCAGATTGCCAGTGTACTTTTGGCAACAGGCTTGTATTTATTAACGTGGATATGGTCACATCAGAGCTAAAGGAAAGTGCTATTTCTCAATGAAAGCAAGTCATTGAAAGAACTCATAACACACGTATTTGGAGAAACCTCACACTTCTTCTGGCTAGTACTGTGCTATACGTAGGACTGGTTATTCTGGGCTTCACGAGTATATTGATTTTCTCCATAACTCCTCATTAGATTTTCCAGTTAAAGCAGATTTCAGTCAGGAGATTGGCCAAGTCTGATTTAAGTGCAATTAATGACATCCCCAGTTAAGGCAGTAAAAATCCTAATTATATGTGAAAAATCCCTCACAGCTTGATAATGGTGTAATTGATGGGGAAGACTGCACATAGTATGAATGCTGTTTTATAGGTTTCATGATGGAAATGGCCTCATGGGATGGAGGAATTTCTCGGACTGTACAGTTCTTGGTACCACAGGTAGGTTAAACCAAGTTCATATCCAACCTAGGAAACTGTTGGCAGAAGTTGTTAAATTTCAGCAGATCTAGTTTTGATTTCTTTGCTATCTCCTGCTCTTTTTGTGTGAGCTTATATTAACCACTCTGGGTTTAGTTCCTTGCCAGTAAAACAAGAATAAGAGGGATTTGTATTTTTGGATGTCTTGTAGTATCTTCTAAGGATGCTAAATTTTCAAACTGGAAAGTTCACCTTTGCAAGTCATGAATATATCACCTTTGAAAGAGATAGATACCTTTTTCGCTATTATTTACTCTGAAGAGATGGCTAACCTAACTTGCATTGGGTAAGTTTAGGTGTTTGTTAGTCTTATTGCCTAACAACTTGGAAAGCTGCAATGCACAGAGTTCACTTAGGCTTCCCTGAAGTCATTATTAACTCCAGGTTTTTGAAGGCAGTTGAAATTAAGATTCTGAATTGATTTAATTTGATGTTCTGGCTGATCTTCAGAAACAGGAAGTTTTCCAAAGGTGGCCATCACCAACTTGTATTTTTTCTAGAAAGTAGTACTGCAATATAAAAATCAGTTATATTAGGAAAGAAATAGCATCTATTTCTTGATGAAGTAGTAAACTGTTGAGCAGGGAGGAAGCCAAGAATAAACTTAAGTACTGAAGGTAAATCTAATCCTGGAATTCAGAGAACAGGAGTCCTGTAGATAATAAACAGCACTGTCCTGCTTATGCTGGGCAGAAATAATCTGTTTCTGGAACAAGAAATCTACTGGAAACAGGTATGTCCCAGAAATACATAAACAGTATTTGTAGGTCAGTGTTTTCCTTTTGATTGAATTAAATAGAATTATAACACATAGCTTCAAAACAATCTTTATAGTCTTCTGAAAACCAGCAAATCTCTTAAATGTCAAAAAAAAAGAGACTTAATTCTTCCAAACTACAGCAAAAATGCCAAAGCTTACTGGTGTGTTTTTTTAATGTTGTTTTCCAGACAATTTCTGAGGAAATGTTTTACCAACTGAGTAATATGCTACCACAAATCTTCAGAGTATCCTCTACATTGACTCTGACCTCTAAGCACTGAATGTTGTGCAGCAGTAAGACGTATCATGTTGCCAAAGGATGAGATTGCAGAGATTCTGGACTGGAATGTCTCTCTTTTGAGGGATGATGACCCTGAAGTGGTATTTGTTGCAACTTCAAAAATCATGACGTCGTAATAAAAGATAAATACCGTCTGTACTTGGGTGATAGCAGTTGATTTTTGCCTGTTGCTTTGTTGTAGCACAGTGTTAATGCTGAATTCCTCACCTTTATCTGAAAGAATTCAATGTAACTTCTTGTATGTAAACAACAGAAATACATAGGTGGTGCTCGTACTTAAGTAGTAGGAATGAAGAGCTTATGGTAGGAACAGGATCTTTTGGATGGGCTTCAGGCAGCTGAGTTTTGAAAGCATTTTCTGAATTTGCTCAGTGACATTTAAGAAAATATGAATGATGTCAGGTGTCTCCTTAGAATAACTTTGACGTAATTTGTCACCATTGTCTTTCCAGCATCAGTGACCACAAAATAAAATCTATTACAGCCTCATTTCACTGTTACAAAATGAAAGACATGAAACAAGTATTGAACCTGTGTTTTGTAGATCACAGAAGTGTTCTTTTGAAAAGGCTAATTCAAAATAATACACCCGTGACAATAATTAGATTTTTAAATTATTTCTTCCCTTTTTTAGTATGTTAACTTTTTGCTTCAGTTCAAGATTTCACATTGACAAGCCTGTCTCATCAACAACTTAATAGGAACACTACTGTGTTCTGGACTCTTGTGCTGGGAGGCTGGAAGCAATCCTGCAGTGCAGAGGCTGGGCACCCAGAAAGCCCTGTCTGAAACTGGGTCAGGCTCACAGTTAAGCATCTGGGGTGTGAAGGTCCCAGGTAGCTTTCTGAAGTCCATAGTTCTGTTAGACAGGAAGCACAGGGATCCTGTCCCAGCTGGCTTTGAATGTGAAATCTCTTTCCATGGATTGCTGAAGTTCACTTGAAAACTGGAGATCCAGGAAGCCAACTAAAAAGCTAATTATTTTCTTGGGGCCACAACACCCCCGTGCAACGCTCCAGGCTTGGAGAAGAGTGGCTAGAAAGTTGCTCGGTGGAAAAGGACCTGGGGTGCTGATGGACAGCTGAACATGAGCCAGCTTGTGCCCAGGCAGTCAAGAAGGCCAGTGGCATCCTGGCCTGTATCAGCACTAGTGTGGCAGCAGGGCCAGGGCAGCGATCTTCCCCCTGTACTCAGCACTGGTGAGGCCACACTTTGAGTCCTGTGTTCAATTCTGGGCCCCTCACTGCAAGAGAGACATTGAGGTGCTGGAGTTGGTCCAGAGAAGGGTAATGAAGCTGGTGAAGGGTCTGGAGCACAAGTCTGGTGAGGAACAGCTGCGGGAACTGCGGTTGTTTTGTCTGGAGAAGAGAAGGCTCAAGGGGGGACCTTGTCACTCTCTACAACTGCCTGAAAGGGGGTTGTAGTGAGGTAGGGGCAGTCTGTTCTCCCAGGTTACAAGTGATAGGACAAGAGCTAATGGCCTCAAGCTGTGCCAGGGAGGTTAGGTTGGATACTAGGAACAATTTCTTCACCGAAAGAGTGCTCAGGCATTGGAACAGGCTGCCCAGGGAAGTGGTGGAATCACCATCCCTGGAAGTGTTCAAAAACCATGTAGATGAGGCCCTCAGTGATGCAATTTAGTGGTAGACTTGGCAGTCCTGGGGTAATGGTTGGACTTGATGATCTTAAAGTTCTTTTCCAACCTCCTGATTCTGTGGTTCTATGATTCTATTATATCTTCATTGTGATTCCCCTCCTCCCCCCAATTCTTATTATAATTTAGTTTGATAAATGTGAAGATGGCAAAGCTCTGTTCTGGTGAAGCTGCGTGACTTAAAATTCTCAGAGAGAATCAAAGGAATATAAATCAGTTTATGGTGTTTATAAAGTCACTGTGTAATGAGCAAACTTAGTATTTTTATCGAGTCCTGCATGCTGTACAGAAGCCATGTAAGTGACCCAGCAAACATCCATTGCTGGACTGTCACATGCTTTTTTTTCTTCTGCCAGCAACTTCTAAAGAAGAATCATGCAAGTAATGTGGTCTAATTTGGTGTTCTAGAAAAGAAGGATGTAAATTCATCTAGAAGGAGCTTGATTAATCCTGCTAGAGCTCATTTTACATTGGTTGCCTTAAGCTAAAATTGAACTCTGGTATGAGAAAAGCAAGTTCTGTAACCACTATTCTGTTTGTGAAAGGTGTGGTAGCAGAAGTGTTCCTTTTTGTAAGTTGTAAGACTTATCTGTGTTAGGGAAAAGGTCCTTGTTACATATTTGGTACTTTTATTCCTTCAGTCTACCAACAAGTAGCCTGTGGAACACCAAAAGTTCTTGAACACATCATCTTGCTTATACAGGCTCTTTGTTGATAAATATTATGACCAAATTCTCTTATTTTGCCAAAACAAAGACTCCATATAATTTAGTACCACTTCTGTAAAACTGACACTGAGTTCTAAGAAAATAACTAAACTTTTTACCTTTCATTTTTTGAATCCGTATGTATTCAGTGGATTACATACAAACTTTTTAGTGTAATAACCAATTGGTCTTTGATTCTAAAACGAACAAGCAAGCTCTAGTGGTGAGGTTTTGGGAAATCAGTGGTAGGAATGGTACAGGAAAACTATTAGTTCTACTTAAAATTGTACTGAAGCCTGACCCTTGTAAATGCTGAATTGGCCAGCCAAACTGAATCTTTGTCTAAAGGGTTCTTGGTGCAACATCTTTTATTTTCATTTTTCTTATCTATTCCCAAGGAAGTAGTGCTAGCAGCAGATTTTTAGCTATCTGTGTATAAAAACAGACTATAGAGATGGGATGACCTAAACTGTACTTTCTGTTTGATCTCTACCTGGCAACCATACAGAACAGTAGCATGCAGACTGCAATTTATGGGGTAAAGCCATGTGAGAAATCCTGTTTGGGTCATGAGAAGCTATTTGAGATTAAGAGGAAAATGACTCAAGAGGCATGAGGTTTTCTATTTGTATATGCAGTGTAGCATTCCTTGGAAGGATGACAATATTTAATGCCTTGAAAATGTTGCATAAAATTGTGTAAATGGCTCTTGCCCCCAAGAGAGATGAGGAGCAAATAACATTGTGTAACTTCTTTAACCTTCTCATGGTGACCAGTATAAACTGCAGTTGTCCTTTACAGAATCCAAACTGAGGTGATTACAAGAAAAGAAATCATTTTAGAGAGTCTGAATTTGTCAAGGCCATCAGTAAGTGACCTTCAATCTTCAGCTATAGGATCTGTGTCCGTTTGCTTACATGGTGACTGATGACAAACAGGAGGAGAAGAATGCAGACAGCTGAAAACCAGGTTTACAGACCTTGTCCTGAGCAGACTGCTTTTACCCTGTTGCAATTCCAGAAATTTCACTTTAGTAGATGTCACTGCCTGGAGAAGAAAGAATTGCATCTGAGCTCTTTCATTTGCAATAGCTCAATCTGGATTCTAAGTTAATGAAGCACAGCTGAAAGATGTTATTTTATAGTTTCGCATTGTATGAGATAAGTGAAGCTACGGAAGGTGATTATGAAGAGGGGATATAATTTAAAGGAGGAAATCATGAATAAGTTTGTGTTCTAACCCAGGTCTGTTATTTCTGTGAGTTTAAAAGTTGATCTTTTTTTTCATCTGTACTTCATTTTCCCCTCATTAGAGCAAAGTTTCATTCATGCTTATGTAATATTTTGAGCATTAATCTTACATGTCACATTTACTCTTCTTTCTTGCCTGTACTATATCCAAAAGTACAATACTGTTCCGTGGTATTCACACCAGGTCAGGAGGATAGAGAGATGCTTATGCTCTATTTGTATCTTTGCCTTGTTGAGGTATCAGCTCAGACCATCAGTGCTGCATAAAAATAAATTTATTACTTCATACTTGTATGCTGGATGTGGTAGAAGCCAGTAGTAACCACGGAATTATGGGACCACAGAATTAGAATAATGTATTATTATGCACAAGCATAAACAACCTTATTTCTGGTTGTGTAAGTTGAGGGGCTTGACTTTATGCTATAATCACATTTAAACACTAAGCTGTAATCTTACCCCAACATTTATAAGCAAGTGGAACAAAGCAAGCATGCATCACAAGGAGCAGCTCTCGAAGAGCAGCCAAAGGAGTCATCAGAGGCAAGATGGCAATGAACTGGGGTAAAACTCATTGTGCTCGAGAGAAAGAAGGGACTGCCTCCAGCTACAGGGTGGTATTCTGTACATGATACAGGCTGTTGTGGTGATTTTAGGCTATAAAGGAGCCCACAAGAAACCTTTAAACCTCTTAAGATTTTTTTTGAGATCAGGCCAGATTCTGGTTAAAGAAAGGTGGTTCATAATTCATTTCCATTCCCACATCTGTCAGAATAACCTGCAAAGGGAGAAAAAGTGTTCACCCTTTATAATAAGGGGTCCAAAAGATAAAAGTAATTGAAAACGGGCAATGTAAGATGTGAAGTAAGTCTTGAAAACTCCGCCTTGCTATGTAAGCTGCCTCATACAAAGTGTCATGTCCAAAGTGCATTGGTTAGGAGGACCTACCGAGAGTGTTGTTGCAGAGGAGTAAAAGAGTACAGTAGAAGTGACCCACCCATCAGCTCAGACAGATACATTGGTGTACACTGGTAAGGAAAAAGATACTGAGTGTGTTGCCTGTGTCCCACTGAATAAGTATGAGGAAGGTGGATACAAGGAAGTCAGCTGGAACAGCAACAATTTAGGCAAGGCCAAAGGACATGGCTAGGAAATAACTGATATAATTCTGAAGATTATGAAACATTCATTAGATGTTCAGTAGAATGTGGCAGAATGGACTGAGCAGGCCACAGAAAGACTGCAGAGGTGGTGTAAAGTGAGGTGGCAAGCGCAGCTTGGAGGAAATAGCTTTGGCAAGCAAAGCTTTTTGGGGGCTTGCTCTTCCCACATGAAGCTTTTTTCATTGAAAAATGCCCTATGGACTTAAGCACATGGTGCATAGCTCTTGTCTCACTGACCAGTTTCTCTGCTTTCAGAACTGACATGGGACAGTGCTTTCAACCAGCCCTACTCAGGGCCAAGCAGAGGCAGAGACATTTTCTCAGGTGGAGTCACAGAACAAATCAATGTTCTTGTGTCATGTTTTTAACAGACATATAAATATGAAGTATGTAGTAGCAAATATTCTATGTAGCACATTAAAAAAACCCCAAAGCTAGCAGTGTTAAATCATAAAAGAACTCAGCGCAGAGTGCTCTACCTGCATTTCTCAGAAGAGCCATGGTAGATACTGACATCTTTCCGATGGCTGTTGCGGTTCACAACGTCTTGTAAATTTTCAGTCACTGTGAATGCAGCAAAAGATACCCTGATAGAAAACCCACCAACCTTGCGCAGTCCAGGGCCTGCAGGACATGATGCTAGTTTCGATTGTCTTCCTAGTTTTATTTGGCATTCACCTTTATTTAAGTGTCACCTTTTGATCTACATTTTGCTGGTGTAAATTCAAGTCTACTAAAGTTCACTGACTTACTCAAAAATTACACAGATGTAACTGAGAGCATAATTTGGCCTCGTGTGCCCTTCCAAGGGTGCTAAGTTTGAAGACATACACAGTAACGCTGGCTAAATGACAACTGAAGGGGAATATGAAAACCATCTGTAAATATTTAAAGAGTGCAAAGATTGAAGAGGAGGCGGGTTTGTACTGCATGTTCCAAGAAGGGTTCCAACTTAACTAACAGGGATAAAAGTAAGCAAAGAAAAATATGTAAGAATTAGGGAAGCAGTATTTCTAAAAACTTAGAAATCCTATCATAATGTACAAAAATTTCTCTGAGAATGGAGAGATATCCACTGCGTAACTTACAAAATGACAGGAGGATACAGCTATGCCTGTGTGTTATAAAGTACTCTTAAGCTGCCCAACAGATGGTAAGACAGGGCTTACCTTGGGAAATGTCTGTCTTCCCAATTGCTCAGCTGAAACGGATTGATTTCTCCCTTGTGTTCCGTCTTGGAGAAGCAGATGCATGACCATCTGGGTCCAGACAGGCATGGTTTGTCCCTGGTTGACTTAATACGTTGATCGGTTTTAAATCTGCACACAGGAGCAGAGAGAAAAGCTCTCTGTTCCTTCAAGGCGTACTTTCTGTGAAAGGCAAAACCTTGGGGGAAGAAATCCTTAAGTTGAATTAATTCAGGTTTGGATAAGGGGTATAAGACAGTCATATGCTGCATGGCACTGCCAGTGCTTTCCTAATGGGTTTTGGTTCATTCGTAACAGTGCCAAATATCAGAGCATCTTTGAGACCTAGTAGTTTCAATAAGAGTTCAAAGCCCTTGGCCCTATGTAGTAAGAAACCCTGTCCATACAAATTTAGGAGTGTCTTGAACTGGGAAGTTACCAGAGTTGAAGCTGGTTTGTGTCCCAAAAGTCTTATTTTAAGCTGCTTTAAGCTGAACCGTAACAACTCCTGCCCGGCATAAATTATAATCCTCCAAAATGCTCTGTACTCACTCATGCAAGTCATTTATAGTCCCTTTTCAACTTTGTTCCAAACAACCCTTTTAAATCCCAGCAGAAATAGCATCGCTCCACAAACAGGGGCCTGCTTCCTTCCGCCACTCCTTGTTGTGCAGCATCCACGTTATCAGTCTTGTGTGTGCCTATTTCTGCAGCGGAAATCCAAGCAGCACAAGGCAGCCAAGCCTCCTTTTTTGAGAAACGAATCTTTGCTTGCTCACCAATAAAAGGTGGAAATTGCAGTGGGCCCATGACAGGAGCTTGGCCTCAAGCTTGACCAGCTACACAAGAGGATGTGAGTGCTTCTGTTGAGTAGTTGTTTGGAAACCGCGGCCTGACCACCAGTTGTTATCTTGGATATGTTTTTAGCCATTTTGGAAAATTCTTCCTGCCCATGGAAGTGGTTCTTTCTTTCAAGCAGTACATAAATCATGGGCAAGTCTTACAAGCTGATGTTACTACATGCAAAATGGTCCACACCACCCTTGTGTCGATAGCTAGTGCCTCTCAGCTCTTTTTATGGAGTCTTCCTGTTAAGAAATATGAACTGCAGATAAAAATACATCATTGGCATCTTTCTGAGGTTTGCTTGATTTCTAAACCTACAGAATAATTCAGGGAACCTGCCTGACTGTGAGGGATAGTGTGCTTTCCTTGGTGCAGATGCTTTTACTTGCACCAGTTTCTGCCATTTCAGTAGATGGAATTTGTTGTGCAGATTCACTGTTTCTGCAGTTCTGCCTTTGTTAATGGATGTGCTCTGCAGTCCTCAGAGAAGGCAGAGTTTTCCCATAACATATTTTCTACTTGTGTTTCTGAATCACATGGTAACTGACATGGTAACTCATGGAACCCAACAGAGGTGACTATGTACAGGCAGAGCTAAGTGATGGATGTAGCATTCAACATGAGTAGCATAAAAACTTTGGACATCCAGTCCGTGGCACGTGGACCATGGCAAAGCTTTACATTCTGGTTATCATAGCCTTAATGGGAATTAGATGCCTCACTGTGAAGTACCCAATACCCAGCAAATTCAAACTCTGTATGTTTCAAATTATATAATCCTTTTAAATTGCCTGCCATTGCATCAAACAATTTATTCTATTAAGTTGATTTAAAAATGGAAAGACTCAGATGGTTGAATGATATATAGCTGACAGTTGCACAGAAGATAGGCAGCAGACTTGAAGAATTTTTGTTGTTATCACTGAAGAAAAACCTTATTGCTCTCTACAGCTACCTGAAAGGAGATTGTAACATGGCCGGTGTCGGTCTCTTCTCCCAAGTAACAAGGGATAGGGCAAGAAGAAATGGCCTCAAGCTGTGCCAGAGGAGATTTAGACTGGATATTGGGAACAATTTCTTCACCAAAAGGGCTGTCAAGCATTCGAACAGGCTGCCCAGGGAAATGGTGGAGTCACCATAGAATCATATAATCATGGAATAGTTAAGGCTGGAAAGGACCTTAGGATCATGTAGTTCCAAACCACTGCCATGAGCAGAGATGCTTCGCACTAGACCATGTTGCCCAAGGCTCTGTCCAGCCTGGCGTTGAACACTGCCAGGGACCCTTGAAGGCCTTTAAAAGAAATGTAGATGTAGCAGCTACGGACATTGTTTAGTGGTGGACTTGGCCGTGCTACTTTAACAGTTGGACTGAATGATCGTAGAAGTCTCTTCTAACCTAAATGTTTCTATGATTCTCTGTTCTATGATTCTATGAAGCTACAAACTGGGCCAGACAATGGTAGGATAAACTATGAAGCAGTAAAATGTAGTTTATCAGGAAAACTTTACTGACTGGGAACATTATCAGGCTACAGGAAAGTTAAAATAACTTGAAATCACCTGGGCATTAGAAATCACCTGGACGATGGACAGGATGTTCTATCACGCAGAGATGGGAGCAGCTTTCCTCTGCGAAATGCAGAGGCCACTTCTCATTCCCATAGCTTTCTCTTCAGCCTTAGGTTCATGTCAACCCCACCACAGGCACGCTGAGCAGAAAGGAAGCTTGCTTGTTGCTTTTGTGTTTGTTGGTTAGTTGTTTTTAACATTTGATTCACTATTTGTAGGACACACAGTTCTGTGAGATCAGAGTCCTTCACGTACTTCATGATACTGAAGTCCTAACTCAGAGGCTACTGGAATCAGTGAAAATAAAAAACCGGTGACTCAAGAGCACTGGAGATCTCCAGATGAAATCCAAAGAGATTTGATCACTTTATTATTAAAGTCTGGCCAGACTTTCCTCACAACCTTGGCTTTTTATGCCTCTGTAGCCAAACACTCCAGCAACCATGGGTGTTCAGAACATTGTGGTCTGCAGTGGGGTAAGTAACATGCCCAAACTCTGATAAGGACTCAGAGGAAAATACCAGCACCCACAGGTCAATTGAAGCTAATTACTTATAACTGCAGTCCCATACCAGAAAAAAGACCATTAAGAGGATCTTCCAGCCAGACCAATGTCCTTCAACAGCTACATTCTCTCGCCTTGAAAACAGCAGGATGTAATGGCTCAGTTGTTCTTCCATGACTGTTACCTCTGAGTTATTAGATTAAGTACAGTTCAGTTCATGAGTCTGTCTTAATTCTCACATACATAAAATACTACCTAGGAGAGCTGAGCAGGATTTTCCACCTCAAAAATATAGAAAAACGTAGTGAAAACAAGAAAATTCTCTGTTGATCAACTGAATAATGCAGGTAAAACCGAAAGACTTGTGTTCAAGGCGGTAACTCCAACCGACACTAAAAGAAGGCTTTCAAGTAACTTTCAAGTACTTAATATGATGCGAGTGAGGAAGCCAGAGGTGAATCTTTCCAGACATTTCCTATCAAATCTCTGCCCATCTGTTTAAACTTCTTTGCTCTCTGAAGAGCAGCATCAAGGCTGTTTACACTGAAACTACATAATTTGATGTGCTAAAGCCCACAACCTTCATGTGATGAATCTTTGCTGGATACCGTTATATTGGCTGACTTTATAGTCAGTCTTCTCCATTCAGTTGCATGCCTAAACCAAATTTTACAGCAAAGCAATGTTAACTATTGGCCCTTCTGAGCTTTGTGTGAGTTTTGCTATTGGCTGCAGTGGGCCGAAGATTTCACTTCCCAGTTTATTTCTAGCAGCATGTAATGGTTAAATAAGAAGATGAATGTGTTCAAAACATCAAATCTTTGCAGCTCTTCTAAATGAAAGATAATCTGACAGCCAGATCTAAAGGCTCAAAATCCATACTGGGTGTCGAAGAACAAGACTCACTTCCTTGGTGTCACCAGTGCCTCACAGCATGTTTAGCCAACATATCCCCTTTCAGCTTCTTCATTTGAAAACAATTGGTTGTGAAACTCGCCCTTGCAAAACTGAGACACAGAGTACAAGAGGGCTGGATAAGTGTCATAATGTGCATAAACCACCAGTGGGCAGATGGTTTTGCAGTAATAATATATACAGCTCCTCACCATTCAAATATACAAAGCCTCCTTGTTAGCAGCGTTATCAGTGTAGGTCATGCGTATCTCAGGAAAAAGGAAACGAATTAATAGACCCTTACATGTTTAATTCATACCAGCAATGTTATTCAGGTCCTTATGGTTTCAAAAGATCTGGTCCCTTGCAGTGAAAGAGAAAGCTCTGAACATTAAATTTGCAGTTAAAAAAAAGAGAGAGAGAGGAAATCCATTGCAAAAGATCTATGCAATAAATGGAATTAGAAACCATCCAGTGTATTCAAAAGAACATCCTAGTCACAAAATTACTCTTAGCTCTATAGTAATCATCATATGTTAAGTTAGATGGCTATCTCTCTGCGTCTGGAAATATGGCATGAAGGTCAGCCATGGCTTGATCTTTTCTAGAGCTGGCAAGAGTCCCACTTCAAGTGGGAGGTTAGACTAGATGACTTCCAGAGGTCCCTTCCAACCAACATTTCTATGACAGCATGATCTCACACCCATATTGCAATTAAAGGGGCCATGTTCATATTTAAAACATCTTTGGGATGTGCAGAGCTCATCCAGGGTATTCGTACACAAAGAGTTTAAAGGAAGGGACATTCAGTCCTGTTGTCTCTTTGTCTGTGTGCACCACACTTCACACAACAGTTTATATCTTGCTGTTGCTTACAGTGGCAAATAATTTGCTGAAAGCAGGTAACATTTCACAGTTTTTCTTCTCTCCACATGCATTTTAGAGTCAATAAAGGTATTTCTTGATGAGGACGATCAGCCCCCTTGTCCGGGTATGAGACCCACCAGGCTCTCTCTGTGTCTCTTTACAGGCTGAGGTGGGTTACTGCCTGTAGGGGTGTGGGACTCAGTGAGGAATGTTGGGGAAACAGCATTTTGGGATAGCACCAGACATATTATGGGATGTTTAGGGAAAGGACCAGAGGTGCGGAGGGAGAGATCAAGGTAGACTAGGGAGGATCAAGCGTAGAAAAACAGACGGATAAGGGGTGAAAAATGCAGAGTTGCATGTAACAGGTTGCTGGTCAGCACACTTGTCTGGCCTTGCCTTGTTCCTGGTCACGACAGTCTCTTCTTACTAAGCTCTTGTTCCTAACCATTGTTCCTGGGTGAGGGGCCCTCTGTTCTGGGTGCACGTGTGTGTATGGAGGTCTGAATGCCAGCCACTGGCAAGGGGCCCATGAGTCAAAAAGGGTCAATGAGACTAAGAAGCCAGCAACTGGGGAGACTGGAGACCATGTCTATTATGTCGGTGTGGGTGTCAGTATGTGCACTTGCTAGTGAATATCATGCTGAACTACCCACAGGTAGAATAAGAGGCCTGTAAACTTAGTTTCCTGCTTCAAAGAGATTGATTATAGTCTCATGCACTAGAAAATATATATACAAATG
>JANHGB010011196.1:12303-36045 GCA_026283785.1 Coracopsis vasa | reverse complement strand
ATACCCAGGAGCTGTAAGAAAGCGCCTTTGCGCTCACAAGGGTGTAGATAAAACATCGGTGCCTCTGCAGGCTCTGTGCCCTTTTCATCTTGGCAAAAGATGACCCCTCCTGCAGGCCTCGTGCTGGAAGTGTGCGCAGAGAAAGCACCCGGAGGTGGGTAGTGCACCAACGGGCGTTAGCCAGACATGCTCTTGGGAAATAGACATGGCTCAACAAGGGTGCTGCAGGTAATAGAGTGGCAAAGCTCTTAGGGAACCAGTGCCCGTCAAGAGCCCGCTTTCAGAAACGGTGGTTATCAGCTTTGTTGGATTTCAAAAAAACCCCAACCAACCAAAAATATTCCTCCAAACCCGCATTTTGCACTAAAAATTGTTGTGCAACTGAAGAAGCAAGACAAGTGATTCAAGGGAAGGAATAACATAATAAAGGGCAGACAGGATATAAAAGCAGTGATTACTGGGGAAGGGAGGGGGGGAAAAGTAGGATGCCAGACATGAGGCATCTGAGAAACAGTGAGGAGATAGAAGATGGCCTTTTGAAAAGAGAATTACAGATGACTTCAAGGCTCAGAAACACCACTGTGATTTTAGAGATCACTTCTCCAGTGTTCCACTTTCCGTTATTCAACTTAGTAAGGTACACAGATTTCCCACAGGTGCAGTTTCTGCGGGTTTGGGTTGGACTTTTTTGCATATTTAGCTTTGCAATGTAAAAGCTGATGCATTGTGACTGTTCCATGTGAAGGTTTAGGCAGGAGGAAGTTTGCTCTCAGAACTCTCAATGAAGAACACCCTCAGAGGCACCTTTGTTTTCTCCTCTAAGTGTGCACTTGAACTTGCCCCCTGGCAGAAGCAACACCAGAAACAACTGCAATGGGACAGATTGTTTTTTCACACATGTAAGAATGTAAAGTTACATTTTAATGAGATCCTGGAACATATTTATTTTTGTACAAAGAAGTTAAAAAAAATGTACACTGTCATGTTGTAACTATTCGTAATTTTCATAAATTTGTTCATAATTTTCATAAATGTCCAGTTTGCAGTAAAGTGTATTTGGAAACAAAGTCTTCCACCAGGTCCCCCTGCAACATCTTCATAGCTCGCCAGTGAATGCTCCCGCAGTTTTCTGGTTTTCCTTGGGGATGATTTAACTCCTCTTTGATATAATCCAGCCAGAGATCTTTAACAGAAAAAGAAGTTCTGGTTATGTTTTGATTGGTATGAATAGACATACCAGACCTGACCTAGAAACGTTCTGTAAGTGTCCTTGATGTTAATGCAATGAGGTCTACTTTGGGAAACTACAGCCCCCTGTAATTTGGTCCTTGAGGACCAAAGCCTGGGTTCTACTTCCAGTGGAACAGGGATGTCTTAAAAATAATGCTGCAATAATTGAGCTGTTTACTGTCTTAAAAGGAATACTGAAGAAATCTTAATTAGAAAAACATAGCCCCATAGTGTTGGCAAACCCAAATTCAAGGTGATATCATTTCCATGCCAGCCAGAGTCAAAACTATTTGCTGGTAGTTCCAATGAAGCCATCCCACTGTGAACAATGACCCTGGGCTGAAAGTGAAGGGTCACTGCAGAGTGTCATGCACTTAATGGCACAGAAGAAATAGCCTCCACTCTGCACAGCAGCAATCACAAGGGCAGAACAGCTAACTTTTGAAATGGATGGAAATAAAAGCAGCAGCATGGAATGAATAAATAAATAAATAAAACCCCCTTACCAGAACCTGTTGAACCAAACTCTCTCAAGGCACGTTCATAGTATTCTCTCAGATGGAGCATTTTGCAGGATTCCTAACAAAGGAAGGTATTAAAAGGCCATTTATTTTGTACAGAAGTGAATCTGCAGCTTGATTAGACTCGTACAAAGAAAGAGAGTCACGGTAATTACACGCGCACACGCACACTGCCAAAGATTAGTTACCATGGAACTTTGCTTTGTGCTCAATGCTATGAATCAACTTTGGAAGACAAATATGAACTGATCACAAACTAATGACACGACTCATAAGCACTCTATTTCCTATTTAAATCCAACATCAGAAGCGTATTTTACAAGTACAAGCTATTAATTAGATACTTACTTGCTCCTTTTCTATTTGGATCATCTTCTTGAAGAAGTCAAGTGAAAGTGGCCGATTTTCACACAGGCTGAAGTAAAAACACAAATAACTTTAGCATTCAACCCTTTTAACGCCTGTGCTAGAACATTCAGGTTTGAAGATTTTATTTGTCACCTGGTAAAGACTTTTTTCACTTTCTTATAACCACCACTCCTGTAAGTCCAGTCAAGATACTTTTCTTTCATAGTCGCAGATTCTGCAGGAGTTGTGGCCTGTAAGGATCTCTGCAAGTTTAAAAGGAAAAAAGAAGCTACAATTAAAAGGCTTATAAGCCTATGTCCAACTGGTTTTTGGTAACATACATAGCTTTTAGTTGAAATTCTCCAATATCAACACATTCATGAAGGTACTGCAGCATAAAGCATTTGTTACGTGTTCCATCCACACACATTGTTCCCGTTTATTTATACACTCACATAAAAAGTAGACTTCTATTAGCTAAGTACCTGATAGAGGGCTTCTGTGTCCTCCTTACTGTTTGTGCCTTCACTCCATTCCACCCAGAGGGTCCATAATGGCAAAGCACCCTGAAAGGTAAGCAGGAGGGGAATCAAATATCAGAGGTTTCCGGCCCAAGATTAATGCCTGCAAGTCAATAAAACCAGCACAGACCTGAGATTTCATGCGCTTAATAGCTTCTTCAAAACACTGGGTCACATTGTCACTCTTCAGCTGGATCAGCACCTGCAGCCTCATCTGCCAAGTTTCCACTGACTGGCTGAAGTGCTTAGTTGCAGCCTCTGCCACCTCTGTGGCCTTCTCAAACTGGCTGGACTCGAGTAGTAGTTGAACCTAAAACCCAGCAGATACAGCTGATCACCACAAGACAAGATATTTTCAATACCTTGTTAAAAAGCAAGGTCTTGAATGCAATACTGCCCACCCTTCTATCTATTCAACATGGTAAAGACAGGGATGTAAGCAATGCAGGACAATCTCACAAGCTATTTTTCTGTCTGCTCTTACCCACTGCTTATAGAGAGCTTCTGACAGCAAATTGGACTCATGGGCTTTGTTGAACACACTCAGTGTCCTCTCCAGCCTCTAGAACCAACAGAGAAGAAAAAGTGAAGTAAACATAGATGATTCCTGCATACACCAGATCCCAGCATTACAAGAAGCCCAGCAGATTTTATGCATCAACACATCACTGAAATACATTAAGTTATATATCTAATGCTTTAGGTATCTGCACACATTCCAAGATAAGGGGGATAGCTGAGCATCTGAATTACATCTCTTCCTTAAGGAGTGAAAGAACAACATAGCAATGTCCTTTTACTGTATTAAAAGGGAACCAAACTGCCCAAGATCATTAGTTAATGCACTGAGTCGCACCCAAGCACAGATGTGTAATTAAGGCGCTCACATGCCAGCCCCAAACTTAGCTTGGACTTATTTGCAAGAGTCCTTTTAATTCATCCTCTTCTCTGAACAACACAGATTTGCAGGACTGTCAGCGAACATGGACACATTTGCACTCTTAACTTTCACCCAAAGAGGTCACTGTACCATACTGACAAGGCTGGTTTATATCAGGTTATTCATGTTCAGGCAGGCCACATGTGAGCCTGACAGTAGAAGTGATCCCCTCAGATGGGGACTAAATGATTTTTAATGATGGCCACAGGTATTTCTGATTAAATGTCAAAATACCTCTGCTTTGTCTGACAGATTACAGAAGTCAGTCAAAATAGGGATGATTTGTTACTATAATTTCCTAATAAGCTTTTACCTTTTGCTTTAATCCTTGACTGTTGGTTTTTCTGTTGTATCTCTCTAAGCAAAAAGTGATGTAGCATTTCCACATGTCCTCTGGAGAATCAAAGACATAACATCACACTTTACAGAATCACAAGAGTAAGCACAAATATTTGTCTAAAAGGAATACAGAGAATCCAAGCACTAAGTCTTAATGCCAACTTTTATAATGCAGCATTTTAAAACAGAGACCCCACATCCAGAACATGAACATTTTTAAATGGCTTCCCAGTGTAAGCTGTAGACAGTAACTCTTTCTAAAGAGCTCAGGCTTCAGCACATGCTGTCACAACTGATGCTCAGTGTACCCTTTGCCTGTAGTTCTCAGTGCATCTCTGCAAGAGAGAGGACACTCACAGGCAGCTGAGAAAAATCCTTCTTTGTCTGCCTGACTTTATGGCCACAAATAGTATCAGAGGAATGGAGCCCCTCTCCTTTGAGGAGAAGCTGAAGAGTTGGGGCTCTCAGCCTGGAGAAGAGAAGGCTCTGGGGACACCCTGTTGCAGTCTTTCAGTACTTAAAGCTTATAAGAAAGATGGGGACAGACTTTTTAGCAGAGCTTGTTGCAACAGGACAAGTTTTTAACTTTAGTTTTAAACATTTTAGTTTTAAACTAAAGGAGGGCAGATTCAGTATCGAGTATGCTCAAGTAACAGGAAAACATGTTTAAAATGCAGTCAGAACTTCTCACCTGTTGGCACTGCTCCCACTGCCTCTTCAAAGACTGCACAGCACCGTTCCTCTCTCTGGGTCATTTCAGTTATTTTCATCTGCTTTGTGGTTTGTTCTGTGGACTGCTTGGACTCCATCTCCAGCTCACGACGGGCCATGTAGTCCCATGTAACAGGATCATCAGCATACCTGGTCTGCAAACTAAACACACCTTGTCTGTAGCAGCCCTCAACCACCATTCTTCTTTTGCAGGTATGTTTAGAAGGGCTGCTGTATTTGTATAGAAATGTACTTAATTTCTAAGTAACCAAATGCCAGAGAAAAAACATTTTTCCTTCCCACAGGAGACAGACAAAATATAAGCCTATTTTGGGGTTTTATTTAATATGGATGTCCTCCAGTAATAGAATGAGCTGGACAGGAAGCTTTTGAGATCTTTCAACAGAGGAACAAGTGGAAATACTGAAGATGCAGGAGAACCACAAAGTACATTAGGAAAATCCACAGTTCCTGCACTCAATTCACAGAAAAGAAGTGCAGTAGTTATTCAGTGACAACTATATTTTATCTAAATTTTTCTTAGCAGCTTCTCAAAGCCCTTCTGAAGTTATACACAAGCATCCTTTTCTAACAAGCATGCTTGCCTCATGTTTTGTTTTTGTTAAAGCATTTCCTAGAGCCCTTAGCATTCTATTTCTCTAAAGGAACAGCTTTTAGTTGTTAACCTGTCAACCCACTATCAATTGGAGGAGTTATGAGAAGTATTTCTTAAAAAAAGAAACAAAATGAAATAAAAATACCCACAGTACAAAGCCAAACCTCACCTTTCCAGGATTTCCTTTTGCAAATCTTGGGTAAAATCAAAGAGCTTTGCAATGGAAAGCACAGCCAGATGGAACTCAGCACCTGCATTTCAAGAGGAACAACAAAAAAATAGTACCAAATTATTATTATTCCATAGAATTATGAAATTTTACCAAGCCTGGTTAATTTAAAGTGATTTAACCTGGTTTATTTTTAGTCTGAATTCTTACCTCTTTGTCGTAAGTGCTGATTAGTTGTGATCTAATGTGCAGTAAACAATAAAGCAAAAAAGGTGTAATTCTGAACTGCCCTCCCCTTGGTGTTTTCAAACAAACAAGTTTGGAGGCTGTAAGCCCAGCACCTATGTCACTTCAGCCCAAAAGCCTGCAGAAAAGCTGTGAAAATCAGAACTATCAGCACTACTAATTTATATTTTGGCATTATCTAGGTTCTGCTGAACAGTATATTTGAAAACATATCTTAGTGTGTACACTGGAGCTAAGTCTATCTGTATTACCCACTAGAGAGCCAAGTTAAAGGTGATAATTTTCCTAGTGAATAAGTAAAAGGAACATTAAATCACCTTTAATTTTCTGAGCAGCATCCCTGTAGATTATGCGAGCCATTTCCCCATTGAGAATCTCTTCAGGATAACTGAATTCCCCCTGTAATATCAAGCATAACATCATTGAAAAAATTGGTTTCCTTTCAGTTACCATTACATGGAAAAAACATCAGAAGAAGATATTAATGTTTTTATCTAATTTGCATAACTGTGAAGAAGTACAAGATAGTACATTTAACCACTCTTTTTCAGAAATTACTAATAACTTTCCAACTGTGGAATGTAACAAAAGACTTTATAAATGTAAAGAAAAATCACTGTATGAAGTATTTGAGCTGAGCATCAGCAAACACTTAAAGCACTTAACATAGGCACAATACACGAACAAAAGCTTTCCCTGAGCTGTTGTCAAACAAGCCATTAATACAGATTCCTTAGAACTGCACATTCACGTGTGAACCTACCAAGTTCATCTTTGCTTGTTCAAATACTTTCTTTTCCTTCCTCTGTTTTTCAGCATTCATCAGCTCCATTCTGAAATACTGCAAGAGAGAGAATAAAATCAAATGATTGTGGGGGTGGTGATAAATCATAAACCATCTGAGCCCAAAAATGTGATAAAGCAAACTTTCAGGAGCTACAAATCAGACTTGCCAACATCCCACATATGTCCAAGAGCCTCAGTTTTTGAAGGTCTGTGTATCTAGGTATCTGTCCTACAGATTTACTCTGAGATTTCCCCCATGCAGAAATCAACACTTTTTAGTCATTCTTTAAACCTTAACTTGCCCTCAAAAACCCCCACGTTCCCTAGCAAAGGCTGGGGATGGCAGATGTAATCCAGAGAACTCTCTCCTAGCAGATCTTACAGTACTTTAGAAGGGAATTCTGACACATTTATCTATAAGCAGTGTAAACCCCTCACTTTGCATATATAAACACAGGATTTGCTAAACTGAAAATTGGTACCAATACAAAGTTTGGGGTTAGTTGCTTTGGTTTATCTTATTTTTGACAACATTCCCAAGTGATGGGGAAACAAGTTTTTTCCAGTTTTCTCAGATACGCTGGATTCATTTGCTCTGATTGATCAAATAACTGGTCATAGAAGAAAACCAGAACTCACCTCTTGGTAAAGTTTTGGGCACTCTGGGTGGAAGCGCAGAGCACGAAGGAACAAGTGCCTTGCACTTTCTGATGAGAGTCGTGTCTCCATTTCCCATTTTGCTGCCATAATCCACAGTGCTGCAATAGGTAATACAAATGAATTCATTTTAAGGCAAACCAAGTGATCATAAGAACCTCTTTTGAAGCTACTCTCCAGGTTGGTTTTGTTTGATGTACCCACCCCAAGAAAATTCATAAGCTCAGCTACAGACTAAGACTGATTATCTCCCATGTAAAACCAAATTAAAGGACAGATCTAAGCAGTGAGGCAGACCCAAGAAGTTTAATCTTGTATAGCTACAGATCCAGTGATTTACAGTGATGTTTTCAAAAGCCAAAAACCAGTCTTGAGTATTCAACATCTCCCACCTCCGAAATATTTAGCTAGACCTCAAGGTCTAGCTGGGAAATGGTCATTCAGACTATGAAGCCTCCTACTTCACATCATCTTTTGATTGCTCAGTACAACCCCCGTCAGCCCTTCTCTCTGAAGCTGCAGCAAGGCAAAGAAAGCAGAGCAGGAACTTTTACCCCAGCAGCTTTAACTAAGCCCTATAAGAATTTAAACCAGCATCATACCATCTATACTGAGTCATTTATGCAGCACTTGTTTCATTTTACCTGGTTTATTGGGATGAATGGCCAGCAGAGTAGAGAACACCTTACTAAGCTCATGTTTTGCATTCTGTAAAAGAAGTTTTGCTTTACTCAATCTAGTACCATCCAACCACCAGCACCAAAGTTTCATTATGAAAGGTTACAAGTTGTAATGCAACTGTACTGGAAAAGACACTTCTCTGCCATTTTATCTTCAGTAGCAAGTTTCTCATTTTCATTCAATACTGACCAGCTTTCAAATGTTACCAGGCTTGATCAGCACAGTTAACTCAAACCTTTATCAACTACATCGCTAACACCAATGTGCCCTAAGCCACAAACATACAGTCTCACTGACTACTTTTGAGGTAAAGACTGCACTTCTTACTTTGGCCGCTTGGCATTACTATGACAGGGTCACCTTCTTCAGCACAGGACAGACAATGACAGAATGTTAATCATAACCTGAAGACTTGCACAGGTAAGTTTACAAAGTACTGAATTGCCAGAATTATACTTTTCAGCATAGAATAAATATAAGAAATGTTTGGAACAAAATCACAATTCATGGACAGGTGATCCAGTCATTCCAGCAAAAGTATATCCAATATTAAAAGTATATCCAAATATAAATCCAATATTCGGCTTCTCCCAAACCAAACAGTACTCCAGATTCAATGCACTCAGCTTCACCTCTGTCACCTGTAAGCATCAGTTTCATACTAATTCATTCCATGTCAAATTCTGCACTTGCACACATCAGTGAAGATCCCAGGCAGCTCCAATACTACCGTCAAAATTATTACAGCATGTGGCAGTAAAGTCTGTAGCCCTGTCATGTAATTCAAGTTCCAGACACCTGATTAAGCACCAATCCAGCACCTTCACTCAGATAAAATCAGCATTTTGAAAACTCACCCACTGTTTGCAAAATGCAACATGTGAAAGCCAAAGCTGGATATCATCCTGTTGGAAATGCAAGGGGAGAGAATCAACCTTACAATATGGCAAGCACAAAATCAGTTGCATTGACAGCAAACAATATGCCCTTGGTCTGATGACTTGGTGTACAGATAGGAGGAATTCTGAATGTCAAATCCCTTTTTTTCCCCCACAGATCTTCAAATTCCTCCAGAACATCCCAAGAAAACAACCTCCTCATCTCAAGACATTGCCTCTAAGCATCTCCAATCAAATCTATGTTACACTGAACCCAATACAGAGCTCACTGTAACCATCTCACACATGTACCAAAACAAGCTTTTCCTGAAGCAGCTGAAAGTTTTTCCTCATTCTGTTTCTAGTCCTTGCAAGCAGATAGACCAAACTCACACTGCATTATGCGCTCTAGACTGTTGAGAACTAATGACTTGGGAAGGATTAAATATTGTTTATACATGAAAAATGTTTATCCCAAATGAATGATCTCCTTCTGGGACACTGCGAACTGTAAGATCAAACATCCACTTAGTTTTTCTGCTACATTCTATATTACTGCAAACATTGGTGGCAATAACATGGTGATCATTTTACACATCAAAAAGGCATTTTTCAATCTATCAATACAAATAAACTTACTTTCCATTTTCCTGTAGCACGCTTGAAGAGGCAATGGACTCTGTGCAGAATAGAGTTCTCAATTTCATCCTTCTTAAACGAATACCCAATGCGCTAGGAGGCAAAAAGGAAGTATTAGTTTTACTGCAATAGCAAATATGACATAAAGTATCTTGCACAGTGAATAACTGACAAACTTACTGCTCTTCTCTTCTTGATCAGTTCCAGCAGATTAACTTCATACTAGAAAGGGGAGGAAAAAAACCAAAACATTTAAAAGCAAATGAGGAAATGCATAAGAATAAGGAAAAAACTACAGATCAAGACTTTTATAGCTAATCAGGTGGGCAATAAAATTCCATCCAGGAAAGCTAAAGTTACAAGTTTTTGGCCAGATCACTACATTGCTAAGGCTGACTGAAACTGAGTACTTGTACTGTACATGGCGTTTCAGACTTGAGCTATTAGCACCTCATATTCCTCCAGTCACAATGCACAAGCCAACCCTATAACACTGCAAGAATTAATTACATGGAACTGCAATCTGCACATCACATCAGGGAACTGGGACTTCTGCATCCCTGCAGAGAAAAGGAACTATAGGGAAAAGCCACAATAAGAAAGACGCCCTCATCCCAAACTCAGGCACCAGCTCCTGACTGTGCTGCATGCTCTAGTGTGTTCTGATTAAGAGCCTGTGCTAATAAACCATTTCCAAGTGAACACCAGGGCCCCATTTCCTACGTGGGTAACTACAAACCCCCTTCACTTCTAACTGAGCTGGATCTCCACCGCCGGTTCGCACGCCCTGCTATCAGCAAAGCCTACCTGAATGTAACTAATGAAGTCCTCTTTCCGCAGCGCTCGCCGCTGTATCTTGTACTCCAGAGCCGAGGCCTTCCTCAGGACGGCCCTGCGGGAAGGGGCCATCAGCGAGCGCATACAGCCCGGCCGTGCCGCTAGCGCTCGCTACCGGTCCCCGTGCAGGCGGTGCCCGGCTCACCTGACCTCCTTCCGCGTGAAGAGCCCGACCCGCTCCAGCTGCTCCAGCTCCGGGATGCGGTCCTCCAGCCGCTGCTCGATCCGCTCCGCCATGGCTCCGGCACCACACGGGCCTCACGCGTGCGCCCTCACCGCTGCCACTGCCGGCCTTCCGGGGCGGGCCCGCGCCGCTCTGCCGCCCCCTACTGGCTCAGCTCCACTTGCGCCGGGTCCAGGTCGGGGCGGTGAGCGGCGTGTGTGGTGTCGGCCACAACTGAGGCGGGCACATGGCTTTGGGTGGGATTCCTACCGGGATAAACTGCTCCTCCAGTCTCCCACGGGACTTTAATTCTGAGATTAACAATAAGATTGACTCCAGAGGAGGCCACAAAGATGCTCCGAGGGCTGAAGCACCTCTGCTATGGAGACAGGCTGAGAAGAGAAGGCTCCGGGAGACCTTAGAGCAGCTTCCAGTGCCTAAAAGAGATGACAACAAAGCTGGAGAGGGGCTTTATACAGGGACATCTAGGGACAGGACAAGGGGGAATGGCTTTAAAATGACAGAGGGGAGAGTGAGATTAGACATTAGGATGAAGTTCCTGTGGTGAGGATCACTCCCTCCCAGAGGAAGAGGCAGGTGCTGTTTCTTAGACAGCAAGCACAAGGGCAAGAGGACTTCTGGCACGGCACTTTTCACATCTAAGAGCCAAACAAGCTGTGGGTGATCTTTCCCTTTTCTGACAGTAAAATGGCTTCAAGCATGGTGCTGAGGACAGAGCGAGAACTTGAGCAACTGACTTCTGTTAAAAACACCCATAAGACAAAACATAAGAACAACCAAGAATAGTGGTAATTTTTTTTCACCTGCCATGACTTGGATTCGCAATGGTTCTTGTCAAAATTAGGCACCAATCAAAACACAGGTGAATTCTTAGTGGGAGAGGTTTAGCAGCTTTTCACTCTGACAGGAAACAGTGACACTGTTTTCCAAGAAGTGATTGAACAGGAAATGGAGAGTCACCATCCAGCCACGAAACCAAGAGCTGCAGTCTGCTGCGTCCAGAGAGTGGTGGCTGGAGCAGATCTGAACCACAGCTGCCTGGAGCAGAGGGACCTCTTACCCACTGTGCAGGAACAACAGCAGTTCCCAGTGCCGCTGTCCACCCCGGAGGCTCCCACATCCTACGCTGCACTGCCACAATCCATGGGTCTGCACATCACAATGCTAGCCAGTCTCCTTTAGATGCTATCCACTTACTACCACCTTTATATACTTAGAATATTCATGCTAGAATTGGCAAAACTCAATTAGTGCCCCAGAGCCATCCCTGCAGCAGAAGAAGGAACTCCCCACAGTGAGGACAGCTAGAGCAGCGATCAGAACAGCCAGCCCGACATAAGCCAGCCCCATGTGTGAGCCAGAGCCTTCAAACTCTTGGGACCTAAATGTCAGTGAGTTCACCTCCCTTAAGTTCAGCTTCCAATAAAGCAGCACAACAGGTAATCCTTCCCAAAACAGTACTATAGAATGTTATTCATCATCATCAGAAACACTTCTTAAATATATTTGGTTTCTTTTTTTGGAGACTGACCAGCTCAAACAGATTCTTGAGTAAGTCCACAGACTACTAAAATAGTACTTAATGAAGACTACGCTGGGCCTGAAAAGCTGCATTAGCATACTGAATCACTAAGCAAGAATGTGATTGGAATTACTACACTTGATGGCTTAACTTCCGTTATGTGGGTATTTCTGCATCTGAGTGCATGATTTTCTACTGTAAAAGCATTCTCTATTTAGAGCTTATTTGTCACAGTGCACTTAGATCGCAACAGTTACACAAGCAGACCACATGCAGTGTAGGAGTTCAAAGCTTAAAAGGTTGATGTCAGTCATTACCTGGAAACCTCTGGGAAATTCTATTTCTATCTTCTTGCTCTCCTCATTCTTTAAACACTGATGTCTCCTTCGGCTGAAAACCAGCAACTGTGAGACACAAACATGAACAAGTCTTCTGAAACGTTCTGGTTGATCATTCTATCAGTCTGAAAATACTGGTTTGTGATCAACTCCCAGTGAGTTGGGAACTTTGAAACTCAAAGCCCACCACCAAACAAACAAGCCATGGCTGTTTTATTAACACAGATGATAGAGAAGTCTGTGTACCTCAAAGGGCAACAGCGACCTCCACCTTGAGTTGTGCTGCTGGGAGAATTCAGTCCTGTGCACACATCTACCAACACATGTGAGAGCTGTCCACAAACTAACCCCCACACCGGTAACAATGTGTGCCCAGCAATGCCTCTGAGGGCATTAAATCCCTTGTTAGTACTTGTCAAAGCACCACAATATCATCCCATAGAAGCATATAGGCACAGCACAAACCACTCTGCAGGACCCATCACTGCAGGACTCAAAGGAAGAAAGAATGGTGTGCACCAAAACAATAGACTCCCCAAGTTTCCAGTTTAGGGGCCCAGTATTTCCCACTCAAAACCACAGGCACAAAGTGAGTAACAGTAAGATTTAAAGTACTGAACTTGCTGATGACTTCACAGGATTATTTACAAACCAAATAGATCACAAACAGACTGAAAACATTGTGTGTTCCCTCAGAAATCCCTCCTTTCCTGTAAATGAAACAAGTACAAAAATACAAATGCCTTTCCTTTTCTTCCTCCCCAGCAAAACAATCCTTAGAACAATTAACATAACGGACTGTCAGAAGTGTTCAAACCAAAGTGACAAACGCAGTGAGTGGCAGGCAAGCCCAGCCCGACCCACCAGAACACTGCATGCAGGATTTGTCATGCAAATCAAAATGGAACCTGACATGCTCTTTGTTCATTTTCCTTTCAAAAAATCTACTTTAAATGCCTCCCATGTGCCTTGTTTTGGAAGCTGACATTCCAAATGCATCAGTGCAAATTAAGGGAGGGATCCATTACCAATAAAGACGTTGAGATACAGAGAGTTTCAACAAATCTTATTGGGAAGACTGGAGGGAGAGCTGCTGCAGTTTGCACCCATAGGGTCACTCCATTTGCTGCTGCTGCTGCCTTTATGAAGCCTCTTTAGAGAAACTCCATCATTTGCAGGAGAAGTTCTGGCAGGCTGTCACAGCTTAATATTTCTAGATTATAGTCTGCAAGCAATGGATATACTGTGAATTAGGAATAACAACAGTGTTCTTGCTTTAAGTATTATCTATATCAAAATGCATGATGGTTAATGTGCATAAGGCAAATATTTAAGTTATTGATATAGATGTATCTTGTTTATTTCAGCTGGTTTGCTACCTGAATGCATAAACAATTACAACTCTTTAGAAGGTGCCACTAGACGTACAGTATTTCACAGTTAACTTGCACTACATGAAGATGCCTTTTAAACAAGAGTGCTGTTCCGAGCTCATGAAAATAACAGGGAAACTTCCACTAAGCCAAGCCAGGGGTTCAGCCTTAGGGACACATTGTTAACAAAGCCCTCAAAGCACTTTCTGAGCATGTGGGGCTTTGGTTTAAAAATATATGAACACAACTGTTAATAAAGCAGCTTGGAATTTACCCTACAAAATAGCCTAACCCAAATTTAGGGCTATATTAACTTCCCTAGTTTTGTTACTAAAACAATTTACATGATGATTTGGTTTCACCTCTGCCAAAACCAGCAGTCAGTCTGCATCAACAGTGGTTTCATCACTGCAGTTTCACTCTGAGCCCCCAAAAACTTATATTGGAGACTACAGAGCTGGTCAGTTGGGCTGCTCCATATCTACATTAACACTGGTACATGTACCCATTCTACATCAATGCTATTTTCATCACCCCGGTAGACAGATGCTTGTCTTTCTCAATGCATTGCTTTACTCTTGCAGCATTAGAGCTGAATGATTCCTGGAATTTCATTCACTTATCTCTTCCTCAACTATTATTGGTTAAAAAACCCAAAACCATTTTCATTCAATGACTTAACAGAACTTATTATCTAACAATTTACTCTTACATACAGTCTCTTAAAAAGACAAGACCTTTACATTCTTCTTTGCTTTGGCTCTGAACTTGGAATTTTTATGAATCAGATTTTGAGGCATTTATGAATCATTTTGAGGCATTCAATTTCTTTTCAATTACCCCAAAATCTGAACATCTATACACAGGGCATTTTCAGTGAGGGGGAATTGTTTCCATGCCAATTCACATCTGGTACTGAGTACAAGATCCGTATGTTTATCCAGGACCTCCAGAGGCTTGTACAGTAGTGGCTGTAAGTATGCCTTTTAATTTGATTTCATCATTTGGCTGGCTAGTAAGTAGTTGCCAGTCTGTCTAAATGCAGCAGGGCAGTTATAACTGGTCAGTCTTCATATTCCAGTTCACAATCCAGTGGAATATCAGTCACATTTCAACAATTTAAAGCTATATCTGTCACTTCCTGCATCCTCTTAAATTGTCAAATATATTGTTTAAGTACTTTTAATTTAATATTATTTCTTGCACATACATTTGTACTTAGGATTGTTGCCAAAGCTCTGGAGAGCAGAGTCCTGCTAATCTTTATTTACCTCACTAACCTGTCTAGATTTGAAAAGCAGTGTCATTGTGGCATGGCCTTGGGTGACCTACCAATATCGTAAGTAACAAGGCAGCTAAAGATAGAACTTCCTCAGAGCAAAGCCTCATATCATTTAAACACAGAGATGTGAGTTCCAGCATCAATTAAACTGACATGCCAAAGAGCATAAAATATGCCATATACAGGTTTATTTCTCCTTCCAAAAAGTCGGACTAGGATTGCTCACAATTTGCCTCCTGCT
Source organism: Coracopsis vasa (assembly GCA_026283785.1). Classification (NCBI taxonomy): domain Eukaryota; kingdom Metazoa; phylum Chordata; class Aves; order Psittaciformes; family Psittacidae; genus Coracopsis; species Coracopsis vasa. Next base: position 20,986 of record JANHGB010011196.1, on the reverse strand, counting down.
ATGTTTCTTACCTCCTTCTGTGGAGATGTGTTTACCATGATAAAAGTACACAGTCATGGCAACAACCAGTAAAACTACTTCAGAAGTAAGGATAATTTAGATTATCATGTGCAGAATCATATATCCCAAGCAGCATTCCGAAAACAAGATAAACTCTTGTAAAAGCCTTCTGAAGCAACCTCTAGCATATAAACCCACAGATAACGGGTTAACTTGCATATGACACTTAGATAAGCTCTCCTGCATGTGACTTTCATATACCTAAATGAAAACACTGGGAAAACAGTCTCTGCCCTGATCTTATCGTTTGAGTAATTGCTGATGATAAAATTCAAGCTTCTTATCTTGTTAACCTGTACTTGGTTTAGCCACAAAAGAGAGAATCAGTCCCTGTCAAAACTCACCCCTTACTTAAAGTTGAAATTAATCTGCAAGCTAATTAATGTGAGGTTTCATTTTATAGTCTATTGACATATTCTTTGATCCTCCCCATATTTTTCTTTTTGATTGATTGAAGCTTTTATTCTTGCACTGTCAACAGACCCTTTGGTGAGAAACTTGTATTTACATCTGCAACTGACTTAATTCTCACACCTTCCCAGAAGTTTCTCTTTGACCTGTGCATTTCTGAGTTTAACCATTGAATTTGCATCGAAAGTGTTTCAGTTGCTGTATCTGTGGCAGTTTCCAGGACTCAGTTTAGGGAACACAATTCCTCAAAGTTCACTTAGAATTATTTTTTTATAGTTTTTCAGTAAATACCACATATGCTGGGTCTCTGAAATTACAGCATGATCTAGTGTGATTCCTATTCTATTTCCGCGCATTAAGCATGTAAATGTCAAGATTTGGCATGGCTTTTTGTGTCTGTTTAGTCTGGAATCATACATTAAATACATTGTAGTGTGAGTGGGGTTTTTGTGAGTTTATTATGTAGGAGGTCTACAGATTTTCTGTAAAAAAGTCAAACACCTCTGGATTAACATATTAAAAGCTAGAGTTTTCTGAAGCTCACGTTTAAAAAAGGGGCTCATGGCAAAGATCCACTTTCTCTGAGGACAAAAGGGACAAGAACTTTTCTACAGCTCACCTCAAGCACTTTCATTTTTTCAAACAACTACAAATGTGATGAAGACATTCAAAATGAAGGGCACAGACCAACCATTAAGCCAGATAAGGTCTCTTCCGAGTGCTGTGTGAGCTTCTTAGCAACAACAGTCCTTGATCTGCAGAGACTCCACGAGTCCTTTTTTCCTGCCTATGGAGTCTTTGGTGCTACATGGAATTTATTCAGGTTTCAACAAAGGGGAATAACACTGCCTTGCTTTCTTTCAGTAGACACTTCCCTTGATTTTGATCTAATCTTATATGAATAAAGATCTTGTTTTAAACTTTGCCTTTAAAACTAAGTGGATGTTATCCAGAACTGACTGGTTTTACCTTAGAAACCTTATTTTTAGTTCCTTGTATGAGATGTCTTTTTCTGTAATAAATGCTTTTACTGTTAGTACATTTCTGGGCTTGCAGTTAAATTGTCTTAAGAGATGTCCTACCTTTCAAGACCAAATCAATAATTGGGCCTAGGCTTTTCATAACGCTTTTGAAACAATTCTGGTATTTTCAGTCCACTGCCTAAACACTGAAGACAAACACTACTGCTATAAAGTCACCAAGCAAAAATAAACCATTACTGAAAATCAGGAAATAAATTTCATTGTAGAAGAGTCATGAAAAATATATTAAAACATCACTAAAAGAACTACAGGAAACAACTCATAAGCACACATTTCTACTAAGCAATAAGGACTAATAATTATTACTTCTTGTTCACCATGTGAATGCAGAAGATAGGTGAATCTGGTGCAAACCATCCTGTGCACTCCCTTCTCACTCTCTACACTAACTCAAGACACATAAGCAACCTGCTGGCTGAAAGCTGAGCATTATAGGTGCATTAAGATTCCCTGAGGGCCAAGTTCCTTGAGTGTTGTGCTCCTGGAATACATTTGAACAGCTCTGTACAAAAGCAGTCCCCAGCCAAACACAAGAATGAGAATCGCAAGTGGCTGCTCTGTCAATCTCCCACACATAGAGCATTCACAGCTATACATCAAAATGCTTGCATTGCTATGCAAGATCTTAGCTCTTCCCTTTGCCATGCTTCAGTACAGTTGTTCCCTTAAAGTTTATTTTCTCTTTTCTTAGTTCCTTGCTTATAAAAACAGGGCAGCACTAGATATTAACATGCAGAAAACCAAACAGAAACAGAGAGCTACCACTCCAACAGCAATACGATCCTGCCATCCTAAATATACCCAGTACTTCTCCGACCTTCTCTCGCACCTTTACCTGGGAAGCTGCAGCTACTCCCTTTCTCCAGCTGCAATATTATGTAGTCTCTGTTTATAAGAGACTGGGAAAGCACAAAGTGGGAGTTGACTTCTGCTTTCCAAGTAAGGAGGGAAAAGTACCTTTCCTAATAATTTCCATGGAGTGTTACGGCTGATCAACATCAAATCAGGCTGAAAGTAAAGAATATTAACTGAAAAAATGAATTAATAACTCTTGCAGATGAAATTAACTCAGCATCTAGTGAAGCTTATTTGTGTAAGTGAAGGAAATTGCATCTGCATTTGGAGTACAGTGATACAGCTGCGGAATCCAGACCTTCCCATCTATGCATAAAGTAGTTTTGTTTTTCTCGGTTCTACAGCATTTGTGTATTCTTACTTCTCCCATGGAAAACCTGGGTTTGGTGGGCTGGACAGAGAGTGGGAAGGAGAACCTGGAAGCACTGAAAAAGAAAGAAGTAAAGTTTGGATGTAACCACAGAAGTGCAGTGTGTAAGGTCTCTTCCCTGCCAGATGCCCTTGAATCCCACTGTATGTGCTCACTAGCTCGAGGCCAAAATAAAGAACCACAGCTACCCAGAACACCGGCTGTGGGGCTGTTATTCTCAGCAACACCCTGAATAGCACACTTCAGCTCCTTCCCAACGTGATACAATAGCACTCCCTGATAAATAGTGACACTGGCTGTCGTGCTGGCCTCAATCTGTAAGCAACTTTTAAAAAAGATTGACCAAAAGTTCATATTCAGCTAGTCAGCATTACTTTTTTGTTCCAAAGTTATATTTAAGTTCTCAGAAGCTAAGCTAGATGTGTAGTAGTCTTTAGCTAGCTATTAACAATCTCTATAGACAGACCTGTGTTTAAAGGTGTGAGGAAAACAGTGTAATACTGATAGAACTTTCCTTTAGACTGAGCTCCAAGTATACAGGTACTTATTTCCCCTCCGAAAAAAAGGATTTACTTTGTAAATACTCCTGTGCCGAGATACAGTAATTTGGAGGACTGGAAGCTGGAAAGTAGTGGTTATAGAGGTACTACAGGCAACCAAGAAATGCATGTAACTATGAAATGAAGAAACATTTCAGAAAGTGCTATTTATGCATGCATATTATGCACTTTTTCATACATATCTGAAGAGGTAAAACTTGCTGCAGTTTAGCCTGTCAAGATGACAAGAACGCTGGGTACATACCAGCTGCAAAAATCGCTTAGGAAAAAGGGATCCAGAAGTAGCATATGCTTTCAATCTGCAGGAAGCAAATCTGATCTTTTGGATATCAAACACAAATCCCACCAGCAGCACGTGAAAACAAGAACGGATTGGCCATCTTGAGACATAAATCTGACATATCATAAAGGCACCTTTGCCAACTACTTCTGCTTTCCCTGCCAACGGGTTTGTTCCCAATGGCAGCCCTGGTTTGCAAACGGTTGTTTCTTCCATTTATCATATTAAACTGTTTTTTGCATTATGTGATTTTCTATATTTATAGCAAAAAAATACACTAGTTGTCATCATCTTTTACTTTGTAAATTTTATGAGTTGATAGGAATTTCAGTCAGGTACACTGTATTTCACTGCTTGTCTTTTTTAGATACTTTATTAGAAACACATTTTCATTGGCTTTGCATACACCCTGTCATTTGCTAACTATGGCCTACTTATCACTGTTACCTCATGTATATATATATAAGATATTATTATTATTTTTTAATAAATGCATGTATAAAATATATAGGGTCTCTATTACCAGGCAGGTCAAGGACACAACATTCTCATGCCTCAGACCATTCCTTCTGAAGAAACCATAATGATTTCCATCTTTCTAGAAAGGAATATATATTTTCTTGCTTCTGTGCAAAATAAGTAGAAGTTACTTGCTATGTTATGCCCTTTGCTCTTTTTAGCCATACACACTATGAAGCCCCAAATGTGACATCCTGAAGTTGTTGAGGCTTTTTCAGCTGAACGTATCTCATCAATACTCTACACTCTTTAAGTACACATGAACAGCCCAGGGCAGCAGATCTAAACAAACAGCTTAGAATATTACAAGTCTCTCTACTAGATAAGGAAAACAGTCTCAAACTGTCAAAACTCCCCTATTTGGCAGTCAGTCCCATGCTTCCAGTGGGCTCATGTGCACACTGTGTGTGTGGGTGTGTGTTGCGCTGTCCTGTCTCATTCAAGGCTAGAATCTCAACCTTAAGTTCTTCTGTTCACAAGCAGATCCCACTCCAATGCCAGAGATTAATTGCCTAATTATCTTGCTTACTCCTGCTTGGAAGGTTGCCCTCTGGCTCCTCCTCCTGGTTTTGAAATTCAGAAGGATGAGCCACCAGAAGCAGCAGCGGCTTGTAAAGAGTAGAGAGAAAAGAGTTACAGATTTTAGGCAATGAACAACTTCCAATGACAAGATTGCTGCTATAAAATATTTAGGAGCCTTTCTCACACATAATACAATATTTTTTACCTTCTGTCACTTGGCACAGGCTATCACTGACCTCAAGATCAACTCTCGATCACCTAAAGACGCGCTCCATTTGGTGTGCTGTTGCTATCTAGTCTCAGTTCAGAAGATTGTTCCAATGCATCCCAGGAAGTCCCTGGGTATAAGTGAAGAACCTACATGTAAGGTCCTTAGAACTGTACAGTGCATCAAACACTAAAGAAATATTCAGCCACAACAAATGAGATGCTGTAGAGAAATTGAGTAGGAGATAGAAGATCAAGAAACTGGAATACTAAGCAGAGACATTATTATGATAAGCAGGATATGATAAGCAGAATTATGATAAACAGCATCAAATCTGTAACAGGATATGTTAGAAATAACACTTTTTGTTTGGAGGGAAGAACAAATAGAATGTAGGTGAACTGTGACAAAGATGAAATCCTTAAAATGTAAGAAAATTAAGGTTGAAACTAATTACAGAAAAGGCGGCATCTAAAACATCAGTGTCTGATAAAAATGGAAGGAAAGAAAGAAGAGTAATTTAAAGAAAAAAACAGCTTAAGGAAGGAAAAGATCTTTTCAAAGCAAACATGAAAGGTAAATGGTGCAGCACTAAAAGGGGACGTAACTGAAAAATAACATTAACATTTCAGGTATTAAATAAGACTAAATATTAAGGATTCGTAAAAATAATTGGGGAGGGTGGGGAATAGTAGCTGATAAAGACTTACTTATCCAGATGTGTGTAGGGTGTATATACATACATTTTTTTTAGAATATAAGAAGGTTAATAACAGACAATTGAGACATCCATTAGAATCCCACTCTGTTGATAACGTAAAGCACATTTACAGCATGGCTGACTTTGACATACCGTTTTCCTCTTCATATTTAGCATTGAGTTAATTTTGGTTAACACTAGGAATTAGGAGACGGTATAGTACCAGCATCACAGTTGTACCTGGTATCAAAATTCGAGGCTGTTTCACACATAGACTGTTTTTACCTTATCTTGTACAATTACTCTTCAAGTTTAACGAAAGGAAGCAAATCAAACGGGATGGCTGTCAAAGCCTCTTATGGATTGAGCTTGTCACACCGCTGATAAGGAATTGATTAACTAAAGCCAGTGCTGAATTTCCCCATTGCACTTGGACTCTATTATGTTTTATCACACACAGTGAGGCAGCCCAAGAGCACACCTTGAACGCCTGATCCTGAGCATGTGCCCGGCCACACGCGGGCAGCTGTCAGGATGCTGAAGGTGGCCACAGTGGCACAACTTTCACTTCCACGAGGGCTCTGAGGTTCTCATTAAGCTGAGAAAGGTGGGAATAAGACTGGACAGAGACATTTTACCTCAGACTTAAAGCCTCCCTGCACCTATGGGTGGTTTCTTGTGCTGTCCTGAGGAAACCTCATGCTTCATCAAGGTTAAAGCTATGGGACATCGGCAGGACCTCCCGTCCGACCCAATATAACCATTTTTTTATACCACAAAACCGATTTATGCTTCTATTTCTACTATTTTGGCTCTTTCAACGATCAAACCCCAGCTTCGGCGGGCAACCCCTCAGCGGCCCCGCCGCGCAGGGGGCGGCTTCCCTCAGGCGACAGGAGCCCTGTAATTGCAGTCGTCCCCCTGCAGGGGGCGCTGCTGGGGAGCGTTTGGGGGCGTGGCTTGTGAGTGGGGCGTGGCTTGGAAGAGGTGTGTCCCATGCGAGGGGCGTGGCCTGCACTGCTGGGGGCGTGGCCTGCGCAGGGGGCGTGGCCTGACGGGCGCCCCCAGCTGGTTGTCCCCCTAATGACAGCACACTCGTGATCTGTTGTTCTCCTAGCATCATCCTCAAAGCTAACTTTTTCTTTTGAAACAAACTCACTCATTGAAAATGTGTCACATCTCTGTAGTCATAGGTTAACAATTCAAAGCTGGTCTGGCTATTAGACTACAATCAGAGAGATGAAAATAAGTATGTTTCAACGCATACAAATAGTTCCATTAGCTTCAGAGGTTGTTCTGATGCATAAAATCAGACTGCAGGGCCCTTTAATGAAAAAAAAATCAACAAATCTTAAAAAACCACTGCTGAAAATGGATCTACAGCCCAAGTCGTAAGAAAATTATTTATTTGTGCATAAATACCACCAGATTTGCAGGGGAAGTTGATAATAAACATTCAGATGGTCACCAGGCATCTCTCATTTAAAGAATCTTAACTTACTTTCTTATAATTTTGCCCTAATCGTGATCATTTCAACTAAAATGTTTCACAGCATACACCAACTCAAGATGACGGTGTTTTTATTAATAGATAAATGTTTTATATCTGCAGTTATTTCCAACACCTACTTAGAGAAAAAGGTATTTAATTAGAATGCATAAAAAATTGGCTCGCTTTCTCTATGAGTTCTAGGTGCTGGAACAGAGACTTGAGATTCTGAAAGCTTTTACATCAGCTTTTTTATATCCCAAGAAATCTGCTCAAGTCTGGGCCTTCTGAGGGCTTGGAGGACATAGCCTTGTGCATGCTCAACAGCAACACATTTATCATCTCAATTTCCCAACAGCTCCATCTGTGCAGGGCATACTGCTGAGAGGCTGAACAGGAGTTTCCTTGTAGCCATCGGCCCTTCTGAGTTAAGCTCTCTTTTGTGTCCATAGGCCTGTCTCCTACAGTGACCGCCTTCCAGATGGGTCCAAGTTGCCTGAGCTGATGCAGAGGGGAAAAGAATAATATATTGGGTCAATCAGGTAAGGGTGAAAGAGGCCTGTACGCATCTGACACGGCACAGGTAAATCGCACTAGGAAACTGATACAGAGAGCAGATAACAATTTGATGGAGGATGAAATGAGGATGAGTCATGAAGGACTCAAGAATGAAGAAACTCAAGTGCAAACTGGGCACTGCCTATCTGGGCAACACCTCTGTGGGAAAGGGGTCCTGGTGAATCAAAACCCAGCATGGTAGTACAGAGATGCTGGCAGAAAAGAGGCCACCAGCACCCTGGGCTGTAAGAACAGAGGCAGAACCAGGAAATCCACAGAAGGACCCCCCTCTCCTGCTTAGCACTCATTAGAGTGCTTCTGGAATACTGCATCCAGGTTTTAGATGTCCCCCCAGTGCAAGAAAGATGCTGATGAGCTGGAGGGAATTCAGGGAAGAGCTACCAGGATGGTGGGGCTGTAGCACCTACCTATAAGAGAGGCTCGAGGAGCCTGGAGCACATACTGCTTCAGGGGACTGAAAAACAGCCCCAGTGCCTATATGGAAAGACTCCAGGAGATAACGGTGGGCTGCCTAGGGAGGCTGTGCAATCTCCCTCATTGGAGTCAACCATCTCTGTAGGTTTTCAAGCCCAGACTGGGTAAAGGCCACGAGCAGCTTGATCTGACCTTGGAGCTGTCCCTAGTGTGAGCAGGAGGCTGGACTGAGGGCTGCTGTGACCCTACAACCTGGGCATGGTGAGACAGCCAGAACGGGACAGGATGACCTTCAGCAACGAGGTTGTCCTGCTTCCAGGCGCTACAGTGAAACCCAGGGCCTCCCTTGTCCACCAGCCAACATCCTTCCTTGTCCCTCAGACAACATCCTCCCTTGCTACACCACTGCGCTCTCCTGCGTCAAACACACAGCCCAAGCAAGATGTGCTTTCACAAAGTTCAAACTTCACCAATAGCCTGTGGAGGGTGTGAGAACAGGAAAGTGCTTCATCTTCTGTGGATTACAGACCTTGGAAATCACACGCATGGTATTAAAAGCCATTCAGATCGTGAAGTCAAGCTCTCAGAAAAAGCCATGAGGACAAACCCACAGATGCTGAATGCACCCCAATTCATTACTGAGAAAGCACAGGGTAAGGCCTGGCTTGAGAAC
>JANHGB010011192.1:1972-13719 GCA_026283785.1 Coracopsis vasa | reverse complement strand
CTTCGATGTCGGCTCTTCCTATCATTGTGAAGCAGAATTCACCAAGCGTTGGATTGTTCACCCACTAATAGGGAACGAGATGTATGTATGTATCCCACATTCAAGCATGCTTGGTCACCCTGCACTTAAAAGCACTAACTCTAATATTATATCTCCAATAGGCATCCTCTGTAAACCTCACCACATCTACCAGGCAGGACAAGGGCAGGCAACATGCATCAGGACAACCAGTGCCAAGCTGAAGCTCATGTTTACTCTTCAGTTTCATGACTGACAGTACCTGCCCTGGCAAAGGGTTTGTTTCAATTCTCCATAGGATCCTCCAGACAGAAAACAAAAGACCCAACATCATTCCAAGCTGAAGGAAATTATCTTAAGACCAGTGCAAAGTCTGGCCTCAAAAGCAGCTCTCACCAGTCAAGGTGAAAAAGGGACCCTCACCTGTCCCATAAGGGTGTATACTCTGTGACAGTATCTTGCCAAGTGAAAGAAATATACTCTGCAGACTTGTCCTTAATTTGAGAGTATTCTGCTGTTTTTAAAGGTGCAAGTCCAAACAAAGATATCAAGAGACTGACCAGGAAGAAAGCCTTGAATACATCTGGAAGGAGAGCAGAGTAGGAAAGCAACCTATAAGACTGTTGCTTCCTCTTCACAGAAGCCAAACTGGTGAAGGTAGGGCTCCTGTGGGAAGCTAGCTATCACTTTCTCTTCTGGGCTCCAGAAATCTATGCAGTGGCTAATAGGAATAAAAATATGTTGCTCTAGTGGTGATTCATGTTTTGGTATCCTTTAATTAATGGTGGTTGCATGTTTGTATTAGGGTCAGTGGAACACTGGTGACTGATATCTTCTTCCAGGTGTGTCTGAGCAGTTCCCTGAAAGTCACATAGATTCAGATCAAAAGGTTATTAAGCACATGCCTGCAACAGGTGCTCCTCTGACATGCATAAATACTACCAGAATCAGGCCCTTTCAGAAAAGTTACTTTCAGAAAGTAAAGAAATTTTAGTTGCAGAATGGTATTTGTAACTTCACCTGCTTTCTTTGCATACAAATATCCTCTCTGCAATTTCTGAGCTCTTTCACTTAGACTGCATAATTTAAAAACAGCTGAGCATGCAAAGAAAGTTCAGTTTCTACATGGAGCCTGAACTGTGTGGTAAGTTCTGTCCTCTCAGTGATTTCTGAATTTTCATAATAGGAAAGGAGGAAAAATTAGTTGTTGGGAAGGCTGAGACAATAGGAGAGTATAAATCTTTCTTTTCTGAACAGCTATTAGCTCTCTTTATATGACCGGCCAAATATAGGCGGTGTATAGACCTGATTTGTGAATGCAATAAATAGCTGGATAAAGGAAGGCGAGAACATGTACAGTTTTAGTTTGGAAAACATATATGTGATGTGTTGGTTTGTGATTTCCAACAATTGCCAGAAACACAGATTTCTTGTCTTTACTAACTCAGGTATATGAAAAGTATTTTAGTGTAAAAATAGCTAAGGGTGAGTCAGAAAATAGTGTGTTCTGAAGGAAGAAATCCTGTGTTTTCTGAAAAAAAAAAAAAAAAGTTATAATCTTTTGCTTGTGATTCTGATGTCTTGTATATCCCTATCATCATCCCTCTGACAGGTTTATCGAGTTTTCATTTCTTTCAGGTGTGGTGTACATTAATTTGTCTTCATATACATTTTTCTTTATTTCTGAAGAAACCTTTTCTGGTCCCATTAGTATAGCTCCATTTGCCTTGTCTTTTATACCAGCTGTTTGAAGATCTTAGAACTACTAAATCCTAGCAGAAATCAAGAACTTGAAACTTTTGATACTGACGTTCTTTATTAACACTTTCCAACAATCCATTAATTTTGGATTGTGCAGCAAACATTTTTACATGCAAATGAATACAATCCATACGCGAATTATATCCATGCAAACTCCTCACAGCTTTTTTTTAGTTGCCATAAAAGAAAGCAATCAAAATTTCCAGCATAAATTGGCCCCTTAAATATGTGAACTTGCAACAAGAGCCCTTTGCAGAGACTCCTGTTCAATATGCAGTGCCTGCTGCTTATTAATAAAGCCATGCATGCTGACCAGAGAGGCAGAGCAGCTCCTGTGCTGTCAGTACTTAACTCACAGTTGGTTTTACTATCTACATGGTAGGTAACACATGCCCCTCTGGTCCTGATTTGCAAAAAAGCTGGAGATACCTAAAGGATCCCGTCCATGCTTCACAGCTACCTGCCTACACCAAGGATGTCAGACCTGACTGACATCTGACTGCCTGGGCCTGAGAGGGTTCGTAGACATGTTCCCAATACCAGGCCACTGTTCCAGAGCTCCCCGTGCTTTCTGGTAGTGAGTCAGAGACTGAAGGAGCTGAATCTAAGTATTAAGTAGGAAATGCATCTCCTTGGAGCTGGGATCCTGACTCAGCAATCCTTCAGGCTTTCTTGCCACCATCAGGTAGAAGACCCACGAAATCTCTCACCGCTGTCCAGAGCTTCCATATCTTTAATGGCCCAGCTGAATGCTCCTAGCATACTGAAAGGCAATGATATAACCTTAATTCTCATCTCCAAATCAATCCATTGGCAGGAAAGCTTTGACTATATTCCTGGCTACATGCTCCAAATACTTACTACACTTACAAATGATTTCTCAATAAGCCAGTGCTTCTTTGCATTCTCACAGCCAGCACAGTAACATGAAAATTAAGAACAAATATGACAACAAGCTTTTGTTTGCCATTGTAAAACAGCTCAGGATAACCAACACAAAACAAATCCTGCCACTACAATGGCTGTGTGAAGGACCATGTTTGCTCTTGCAGCGTGGAGCTATGGTGCTAGGGTAAGGCACATCTGATAGCTGAGAAAGATAAAACTAGATAACTAAATGTAGGACTAGAACACTAGAAGTATTTTCAGGAATAGCAGGTCAGTCACCTGATAACACTGTTGGTATGTTTCTGCATGCTGTAAAATGAAGCTAATAGGGCACAGCTGCTTTATCTACTCACTATGGTCCAAGTACTTGGTTCTGAGTAGAGGAAAACCAGAATTTACTTAATGAATGAACAATCCCCACTCAAACACTGTGCTGAGCACCTTTGACTCTTCCAGGTAAAGACCATTACCCTCACAGTCTCAGGGAGTGCCTCCTCTGTCATCAGTATTTTGGGAGTAATTAACTTGATAGCATATTCAAAGGCTTTCAGTGAATATTCAAAATGGTACAATGTTTTTACTGAGAACATACTGATTGCAAAAGGAGGAACGGGTCAAACTGCTATACAATCAGGGGTGAAATGTTTAACCCCACTATCTAGATATATACCCAAAATCAAAACCATACTCAAAATACATTTCAAATTCTAAGGAGTTTTTAGGTGAACAAGTTAAAACCATTCAACTCTCACATCCTTTAATACAGAGCACAACCTTTTCCCGTTCCTCTGAGTAATAGATGCATTTTCTAGTAGCTTGGAACAACTCCAGCAGAAAAATGCTGTTCAAGAAGTGCTGGCATAGGTTCAGGTCTAACAGTTTGCCTAAGGTACAAAAAGAACGCATGGCATCCATCCATGCCTGTAGCGTCTTTCATGCAACAGTTTTCAGTAATCAGATGTGTGTTAAATGATGCAGATGATTGCTTTGCAAGTTTCTGTTTATAGTAAGGGCCCTGAAAAATAGATTTTAATTGATCCCAAAGTTTCAGTTTTCCATTTTATGTGTTAGGGAAATTTTTATTGCACCTTTTGATGGTATTAAACACATATTTATGCTTAAAAATAAAGAAATTTAATGAGCAATGCATTGGACAGGTCCTACTGCCATGAGCACATCTGCAAAGAGTCTGCAAAGATGTGTCAGAAGCTGATTCCACACACACACTGGCACCAACACCAATCCCAGAGCATCAACATCAGGCACCTTAACCTCGTGTTTGGTTCATCCCACAGCCCTGGCTCTGTTTACCAAAGGTGGCATCTGTGAGCTTGCATCCCACCATGATTCCAAAAGAATACAGTGGCATTTCATTATCCACTAAAAAATACTTGGAATTAGCTGATCTATTTTTTGCTGCTAACAAAAATATCTGAAGTCAGTGACTGTGTGGTACCATGCCTATCAGGCCTTTAAATCTTGTCCCTGAGTTGCAATGTTTTGTTGTGGTCACATACTTCAAAAGACTATCGTTTGTCATTAAGTTAGGCTTAACTGATGAAAATTCTTCCTCCTGGCTTTAAAAATGCGTACATCACTTGAAGCAGTTTCTTTTTTTGTTCGTTTTTAATTCTATGTGTTTTTTTGTCAAACCAAATTGCTAGTTCTGTTTAATTTAGTCAACAGAGCCCAGCATCTTTATCTCTGGTGGCAAACATGCCGATTTTTAATGAACTGGTTGATTATCTGGCAGTTTATGAACTGTTTTTGCTGAATATATCAATTATAATCACTGTGTAATCAAATCTGCCAATCATGTGACACTGGGTTAGTCAAATGCAAAGAAAAGGCTGTGATAAAAAGATGCTTGGTCTGTAGTACTTCCCATGATAAAAGAATTCTACAATTCCTTTGTAGAGCTAATCCAGAATTATCTCCTTCTCTTTCTGCCATGAAAGCTGTATCTTGGCTGGCACACGTCCATTCACAAAGCTAGACTGTGATGTCCTCTAATTATTTCATTGGACAGAAAAGCGTTATGCAAACAACTACGAGAGACACACTCCTGTCACAAGAAGATATCAAACTAGATAGAGTAATACCAACAAATATGGCTATCAGCTGTGACAGCATTTTGGCAGATTTATCTCCCACCAAAAACATTTTTCTTCCAGGCACTAATAGAATATGCTTTCTGAGAGGATTCCCTCCAAAAACCACCCATGTCCCCAAAATCCAGAGTAGTCTGTACATGTTCTTTTGCCGTAGAGAGCTGATCATAAAAGGCTCTTTCATTCACTCCTCTTTGGAAACACAAGGCAGTATTTCAGTTATTGCTAATCTGAAGAGGCAAATATACTTTGAAACTATTTTGAACCACGGTTCATCACATCTGGTGGCAAGTAGGCTCTAAGATTTACCTAGGACAGGTTGAAACATGACCCCAGCCCTCCAGGTATTTATAGTGAAACTGACATTTCTGATCAATGGTATAGGCATAGAATGCCCTGTAGTTCCTCCTTGAATGTACAGTTTCTCCACTGTGAGTTTGTCCGTAAACTCACATTTCTAGATAATTTTTGTCAGAAATCTTGGACTGATTTTATTGTGACTATGACAAAGCTTGTAGCCAGCACTGTTGAGGACAGAGCAGTTGTTGGATGGAGTAGTTGCAAGTAAGAGTTAGAAAACTTCCCTGAAGTTGATCCTTTTATCACCTGTGTGTCCTCATCCACTTGAATACAAGACTGCCAAATTTGTCAGGGTTTCATCAGATCTGTGTTTCATGCTTTTCATATGATTTGTGTCAGCAATTTGTCAAATATACAGAGAAAAAAGATGCTACAGTGATCATCACGTAGGACGTTTTTATCTCTTCTCTTTCACATGGACACAGTGGAAACAATCTTAAAACTTGTAAGAACATTTCCTTTCCCTCTTCCTGAGTTTGTTTGAACAAGGAAAGAAGTAAGAAAAACAGTGCTCTGCCTCTGAACTCAGTTGTTCTAGTTGGTAGTTCATGCCGTAGGGAAATCTGCTTTCATGAATTGTCTCAAACCTTACATCAACTCATGACATCAAGCGATATGTTTCATACCTCCTACTTAGTAACATTACTGGCAGAATCCTGCAAGGATGAGAGGTGACTGAACAAAGAGGGAAAATGTTATGCATGTCAAAAATTAGCTTTTTTTCTTTGTACAAGAAATACAGGTAGAGTTGCAAAGAGCATCTGCAAGGAGCTCCTACAAAAAGCATGAGTTCTTTGCACTCTTGCACATCCATTAATAATTCTGAGAAGAAGCAAAGACTGATGCCACTGTGGTAGAAGTAAAGCATACCAATACATAGACTGCAGATGAACACAGCCTGATTTCTGAGCTTCAGAGAACTCACAGTCAGTTTTCAACTGACACAAACTCAGCAGGTCTATTATAAACCATGTGTCTCTTTAGAAAAGTTTCTCACAACAAAGTCTTCGTAGCAGTCGTGGAACTCACAGGTCTCTCCTGTGAAACTCTGGTAGCATTATCATAACTTAGATCTTTCACATTTTTTACCCCTCATCTGCATTTCAGGGAGACTAAATATGAATTCAAGGCAGAATTCATTGAACAACTCCAGCACATAAAAAACAGAAGGGAAAGAGTAGCAAGTCAAAACAAATAAACTTCAAAACATGTTATTTGGACACATTAGCTAAGAAAACATCATCTTTGGAAATACAAAAATGTTCTTCTTTTGAACAGTTTACACTGTCATTTTTTTTATCTTTAAAATTTACCAAACTCAGAAGGCTAAACAAAGGGAATTTGGGAACTCCAAAGGAACATTTCAAATTACTCAGAGTTGAACTAATATGCTGGTTGCTTCCAGCTGAGAGATCAAGGATTTGGAGACCATGAAGAAACCAAGTGTGGCTGAGGGTGTGTTCAGATCTGGTTAAAAATCCCACCACCATTGCTTTTAGAAATCCCCATCAGTAAAACAGTGCCTTCTCTGTTCACAACAAGGGGTTTTCTGCAGCCAATCTGAAAATCACATATAATACATACAGCTCTAGAAGTTACCAGTATGTTCCTGCATGGACAATGTGCCCTTCTCTTTTGTGGTTTGTTAAGGAATGAGACCATTAACTTCATCACAAAGAAAGATTGCTTCCACAGTGGTAGAAGGAAAGAGCACAAACACATGAACTGTGAATGAACACCACTTGATTTCTGAGCTTCAGAGAACTTCTCTAACGAGTTTTGAACTGACACAAACTGGCAAGCTCATGAATGTTGTTGAAGATTCTGTCTAGCCTCAGTTCCACATCAGCACTGCTTGGAGAACCTGCCTCTGCACAAACCACACCACAGATCTAGTGCAGCAGAGGTAAACAAATTAAACAAGCTTTGACCTTCTGTTGTAGTGAAAATCATCTCCCTTCCATGCTTGTGAAATATCCTTGCATAAATAAATATAAATATATCTATATTTTTATATATTTATTTTTCCTAGTGCAAAAGACACTCAGGAAACAGCATTGTTGGATGCAGGCAAGTGAAGCTGGGCTGATGGTATTTGTTTTAATAATGTCTGTTGGTGTGAAATTATGGAAAAATGCAATGACTTTTAGGGTTGTGTGAAGCGTACTCAAAATAACAAACTAAAGGTTGCGTTTGGTGCTTGCACTTCATCTGTCTGCCCTGAAAAAGAAAACCTTTTGTTTCCCTCATCTAGGCTCTTTATCATATCGGAGAACTGACATGCTACAGAAAGCTGGCTGGAGAAAAAACTTCTTTCAGAGGCAGTGTCATGGTGAGGTATCCAGAAGCCCCACAGAGCACTCTCATCCATGGCAATGACTTGCCCAGCACAGACCTGCTGGTGCTTCCAGGCTTTCTTCCAGGAGATGCAGAGATCTCTGCCTGCAAATGTTGCAACTCCCTTTATTCCTTTTAATCCCAGAGGAATGCATGTACATATTTGTTTTTTGGTGTTTGGTTTGTATTTCTTTTCCCCTTAGTAGTGTACCCTGGTTTCCTTGCAGCCCCAGACAGCAATGTTGGAGGAAAGCCATACAAATGAGTAGCCTAAGTTCACTTTCTTTGTCAGGAAGTCAAGTAAAAGTAGATCTCTTTATGACAGTGTTGATCTTCTCAGTGACCTTTTACTGAGCTCCTGTCCTTTCCTGAGACAGAGAATTAGTCTTCCTTCTATTCTTGGTTTGAAGTGATAAGCTTGTTCCTTTGCCATGGGACAATGGACAGAAATCGATTCTCATTTAAGAAGCTAGAGCAATTTGCCTTTTCTTTTTCCTGCTGCCTTTATTGATTCCCTGAGCTCTTACAGACACTATCAATTCTGCTGCAGGCCAGCTTTATTGAATGGGAACTGCGACGACGGCTACAGTTCCTGAGAAAAGCGTCATCTGTCTACTCCTTGCTCTTCCAAGAGCCAAATCAAGGCCATTTATCCCATCTGTTGTGGTATGCAGAGGGATTCTGGAGGAGCTTACAGACTTGTGCCACGATTCTAGTGAGCTCTTGTCACTACAGGTCTCTTGTTTATCTGGAACAGCAAAAGAAAAATTAACTTCCCCTGGGTAAGAAACAAAAACGTGGCAACCTTTTCCTGATGATATTTTAGCTTCTGGTCCCTTAACTGTGATTTGCTCTGAGAAAGTCATGTCTATAGAGAGCATTCTGTCCAGACACTGCCCATGCATCTGCCCTATCTCATAACGCATTTTTTATTTACATAAGGAATTGGACCATCAGTTAGCTCATACTAAACACCACTCTGGAAATGGTATCTGAAATGATATTCTCCACGGACATTATGCTAATATAAATGACTATTCAAGGTAAGGAGATAATGGGTAGTCAGGCCCCCCATGCTCATTATAGATCACTAAGTTCATGTTTCAAATGTTCATTGTAGATCATTAAGTTCATGTTTCAAATGTTCATTGTAGAACACTAAGTAACTCTTCTGATGCCTTTTTTGCAAACAGGAAATCCAAGACCACGTAACTCTGGTGCAGCCGGTTAGTTATGACATTGGGACATAGGAGGCCTGGCTTTTATTGATTGCGGAAGGGCTGGCTGGTGCAAAAGTTCCTTTTCTCATGCAATTATAAGTATTTCTCTAGTTGCTTGCTTTGCAAGTTAGGTGATTTTAGCTGTCCCAACATAGCTCAGAAAAGAGAAAAAATAGTTACCACCTAATAGTTACCACCATCACTAAAGCTAAAGTATGACTTGATTTAATGACTTTTATGACTTCCGTAAAGGCAGTTAACCCTGTGATCAGTCCACTTCAAAAGCATTGTCTTTTCACTCCACACCTTTACATTAATAGCAGAACAGTAACCTTGTCCCAATAGGACAAAAAAGTTTCAATAATCCAAGTGACTTTTATCTGGATATATTTCTTTCTCATTCTGCTATCTGAAGCTAACTGGACGCTAGCACAAATAATAGTTGTGGTGTTCTTTTCCTGGCAACCTATCCATCCCACAGAAACTCTTCTAGCCCATTAGTACACTTCTTCATTATATGTGTAATTGGACCTTAATTAAACTGGGCTTTGTATCAGGATGATGTGATTGACATCTTTCCAGCAAAGATGAATGTAGTGTGGATAGACTAAAATTAAAAAAGCATGTCGTTTGGTGTTGTCATGAAAACACAGTTGGGACAACCTGGTTTAATGTTCCAGAGAATGCTCTATCATATTGTCCAAAGCATGAAATTATAATGTTCCCACATAGAAAACACAATAGCTTACAGTTCTGCCACAGCCATGCCTGCATATATTCTCTGTTGGAAGGGAAAAGGCTCATGGACCAATGAACTAAAGGCGTGACTCCCCTACTGTTGCGTCTGCCTGAAAAACTTCTATTTTTCACTGCTTTTATCCACTGATGTCTGGACTCAAAGATCCTTCCTTCTACTGACCATTTCATGAGGATGTCCCAGGAGAAAGCATTAAATCTGCTTGCACCAGCTGATGAAATATGCCACCCCATGTCTTGGGATGCAGCTGCAGATGCATGGCTAACCCAGACAGGTCAATGTTATCTGTACTGAACTCCTGTTCTAGTTTCATGAGTTTCAGGTTTCCTATCTAAACTGCATTTTTAAACCAGTCTCTTTATGCACATGAAATAAGTTACCCCTTTAATTTTACAGACAACAAGGTCAGTAGAGAAAAGAAAACAAACAAATAACGGAGAAGTTGTGTCATGTGCCTGAAGCACCTGCCATCATGCAGGATTTATTTATAGATACAGCTATAAGATCTCACCTACTGCATACATCTCCACATATGCTTCCAGATTTTACAACTCAAACCCATTCTTCCATGGCTCTTTGCAGTGAGAATTCCCTGCTAATTTTCCTTGGGCCTGATGGATAGAACTCTGAAATTGGCAAGAAATGTGAGACTGGTACCAAGGCTCAATACATTCCTGCTCAGTACTAGCAATAAAAAGCATTTTCTGTTGATAATCACCTGAGAGGATCTCTTTGCCCTTTCTGAAGATTCTTCTCCACACTCTAGTTCCTCCTGGACTTAATTTGAGAAGACTCTCATTTTGCACAGGTGAATGGATATGTGCTAAGTTGTGGCAGCTACTTTAAGTTGTTACTCTGTCAGGATAAGCTCAATTAAGCTGGTTTAGGGAGTTTAGCAGATACTGGATCTAACTTTAATTTTCCAGAGAGAAAAAAAAAAAGCTGCTAACAGTACAAGGCTATTATAAAACCGAGACTTCTAGTGCTGGATTCTGAAGAATACTGAAATTGTAGGAGATATCACTGGCTGAACATAGGATTAAGCTTCCAAACTATTCACAACTGCATCTTAGCTTCTTATTTGAAGGCGGACGCTAGGTTTCTGCAAAATAAACATTAGTATTTGTAGAATAGGCCCATTTGTACAAGCTTCACTAGGTAGATATTGGCAATTAGTTCTGATTTTTACTGCAGTTGAACCACGTTAATTATTTAATGAGTTTTGAAGTGCCTAAATGTGTTTCCTTCTCAATGAAAAAATATATGCCAAGGGGCAATCAGCAGCTTTTCTCTGTCCAGTGAATAAGAAGGTTTGCAAACGTACGAAAATAATGTTGATCCATAGGGGAGCATTGAGGCTCAGTAGTGAGTATGAAGTCTCCTATTTTCTTTTATTTGAACTCTGCAAAAATGCATTTGAAAACTGCTGAAGAGTTAGTGATGAGATTCAAAGAATGCACGAAGAAACTTGAAGCAGATTTGGGAGAATGCTTTTTTTAAGATTTCTATTTTATGTTTAGATCTGTTTCATATGTAGAGCCACACAAAAAGAAGCTGAAAGGTGCTACGTGCTAACCGTGATAAAGTATTCAGTGAGGCTTCACAATTAACAAATAAAGGGCGGTTTTCTGTCACTCAAAAATAAAAGATCCCTGCATTTCATTCTCCTTAACATAATTGAAACAAATTAGGCACCCAAATGTGGAGGTTTTTTCGGCAGAAGGAAACTTGAGCTCCTCATTTGTCCATCAAGGTCTGTGCAGTGTTTTATGCTCTGGCTGTAGTGTTTTGAGAGGTGGTTAACTATTTATTTATATTCTTTATACTCAGGAGAATGCTCTGGTGCAGGCCCTAAGCCTGCACCAGATAAGATACACCCAGGAGAAAATCTTGTGTATCTTGTGTTCCTTCTGCACTGCGGAGTGTACCCCAACAGGCACATAACTGAGGTGAGGAGTGTAGTGCTGCAGTGCTCATGGCGGTGGCAAGCAAGCCACTTAGTATCCTTCCTGGCAAGGAACCTGGCACCTTCTTCTGCAAGGGTGGATGAGATGCATAGGCAGCTGTCATGGTTTAAGCCCAGCCTGTCATTCAGAAACTACACAGCCCACTCGCTGCCCCCTCCCCCTTTCCTCCTCCCGCTCCCAGAGGGATGAGGAGGAGAATCGAAAGAATGTAACTCCCACAGGTTGAGATAAGAGCAGTCCAGTAACTAAGATATAACACAAAACCACTACTGCTACCACCAATAATAATAATGATAAGGGAAATAACAAGGGAAGAGAATACAACCGC
>JANHGB010011188.1:0-15372 GCA_026283785.1 Coracopsis vasa | reverse complement strand
TATGTATCCTCCTTTACTTGTTATAGTAGCCTTTATATATGGCAGTGTCGCCTAGAAGCTTCCCGGGCACAGTTAGCTGGTATCTCCTTCAAACCAAGACTTCGTGTGCTGTTCCCTCCCTCCTTCATTTTAGGCGCTACAGGAGCAAAAATGCAGTCACCTGCTACTAGAGTTTCTGTGTCATTGCGTGAGCTTTTGTGCTTCTCTAAGTTCAGTGCTATTCCTCACTTACAGTAATGAGTCAATGGTCAGTTTCCTTTTCCCTTTTCCTTTCCTTCCACACATCCTCTGTCATAAGAGGTAGTTGCTTTTTCAAGTCGTTTAGTTCTAGTAGACCTAACTAAACCTGGCAATTGTAAATCTTATTTATAGGTTTAGAAAACCTGTAAACGTTATTTATAGGTGTGGCTTCCAGGAAAGAAAAATAAGTGTAATAAAAACATGTAAATGCAATAGTCAGCTGACTAAAATCTAAATGAAAAGAACTCATCAAAGAATTCTTATGAAAGCAAAGTAGTCACAACACCGCATGTTTGTGAAAGAATGAGCTTGCAATCCCCAATCGATCTGATGAGGAGAGTTGCATAAAGGCCTCTTTTCTCTTGGTGTTAAATCATTCTTGGTTTTGATTAGGGGGATAGAAAAAGGCAAGAGGTGAATAAACGTGCCTCTTTTCCAGACCTGTACAAACAACTTTCTGCTTCCGTGTTTGGCTTCTTAGTGAAGTGATATGATACGCCATCTGATATTGCAGGATGTAGCTCAAGTTGTTCTGCGCGTCCTGTGACAATCTGGGACTCAACAGGAAATTTGCTTGTTCAGGAATATATTTTGTAATTTACAGCAGTTAATTGTTTTTACAGGGACAGCTCAATGGCAAGAGAGTGAAAGAACAAAATTCAGCTCACTACTTCCTACAAGTCAGTAGGAATAAAACTTGATTTTTTTTTCCCCTCTCAAAATCTCTGGATGTGGTTTTAAATCACCTTTGCCTGGTGTGTTTGGGAGTTCCATCTGAGCAGCAGATGCTGAAACAGAGTAGTGCCTATGAAGTACAGTACTATTCTACCAGTGGTTCCTTTTCCTTGCAGTCATGCCTTGTTCTTCACTATCCTATGATTGATTGAGCCTAATTTGTCCTTTTCTTTAAGCTTTCGAGATTTATTGAAAGAGTTTTGCTGTACAAGCTGAACTGTTTACTATCCCACTAATAGTATTTTTTCTGCGTGCATGACTATTTTTCTCATTGAATCAGGTTACCAAAGTATGGATTTTTTTTATTGATTTTTCTTCCAGCATCAGGAGGGGCATGATTGGATTGAAAGTGATAGGATTTGAATGCTTAGCTGCAGGGAACAGACAGCTGTTCAGATGTACCCAGCTATTACAGGGAAGAGCTGAAGAGATCTGAATGTGATAAGCAAGACCCAAGCTTTTCCTGGTGGGGGGTGCCTCTGAAAACAGAGACAAGGACTTAAAAAAAGTAATCGACTTAAGATGTTTCTCCAGCAACTCTGTTTTGTCCTGGACCTGCAGCTCATCACATGGGGACAGCAGGAATATTAGAAGTCAGCCCAGACATGCTTGTGAACTAAGGGAGTCTGGTGGCAGAGTGACTGACCAGGGGAAATAGTTGAGGCCATGACTGAAGCCACCTGGTTTGCATTTTAGTGGAGTTTCCCACTTGGAGCTCATCCTGCAGTTGCATTTCTAGCTTTTCAGGCACCTTCTTGAACGTATTCCCTTGTCCGTTACTATTTGCTTGTTCCCCATGTTCATTTTCCCCAGGCAAGTTCTGGAAGGTACTGTATTTAAAGCTTACCCCCTGCTTGCACTGCTGTAAGTATATTATGGCTACATCTGTCACAATGTTTCTAATTTATAACAGTATAATTATTAAGATTCATACACTGTGCAGCCAGTTAAGGTGTTTTAGTTTAAAATTAAAGACTTTGGCTCAGATCCATAAAATATGTGTAGTTTGGAATTGTCATAGTCTATGGAACTTGTAATTTATAGCAAGTTTGTATAAGTAAATGTACATGGGGCAAGTCCCTTTGCATGCCAACTACAGGAAAGTGAATGTTTTGGCCTGTACTGAAGTTATTTTCTCTGCTTATTGGCAGATGTTGATGAATTAACAACTATAAAACGAGAACTGAACTACAGAATTTCTGTTCAGTCCGCAAGGTTGCTTTGTCTTCTGAAGCAGAAAGACAGGCTTGTACATCAAGTCCAGAAGAACTGTGATATCGTCACAGCTTGTTTACAGGCAGTTTCGCAGAAACGATGTAAGTACTTTCTCTGTATGTGTATACTACTGTAAGTAGTTTATTTCATTAACCTGGGCAGTATTTCAATTAAGCCCTTGCACTTGATTAAAGTTGAGAGGCCAGGCTGTGCGATTCCTTAGATACAACCTGCTTCCAGTGATGTCAGTGAAACCTGGGAACAGGCAAAGTTCAACTAGCTCAACTAGGTGTGCTGCTGTGGCCTCAGCTTTGTGTATTGGTGCGGCACCCTTACTGTAGGTTGGCTGCCAGGCTTTTTTAACCTTTAATTCACAGAAAGACCAAGCTGAATTTTTTGGTGTGCATGCTGTGTTTGACTGTGTGCTTTCCTATGGTTATAAGGGAGGTGCTAGCAGAGAATTCTTCTTACTGGAAACTATACACAGCATATGCAATTGTCTTCCTAGAGCATTGTTAGTAGTGTGTAACTCCTTTTAATGGAGTTGATTCAAGGTAACAAGTATTAGTAAAAATAACACTACTTCTTTCAAACCTCTTTATCAGCACCTGTTTTTTGGGGGTTTCAGAGACGGTGCATAGGAAAGAAGAGAAATGTTGCTCATTAATTGTTTAACCTTTTCTTTCAGTACAGTAAAACCTTTTTATTTGACTTGGCAAAGTGCTTTTGTTAGTTCTGCCAAAGTGAAACTGCATGTAATGTCGTATGTAAAAATAAATAGAAATTAAACCTTTAGAAAGGACGTGAAAGTAACCTAATGTTCCCTGTCTTGTTCTTTCATTAACATGCAGCGTGACAGGTACAGAAATATTCAGGTACAGTAAATAAAGCATGGTCTTTTCACAAAAATGATTGTAGGAGCTTTGAGGTGCATGTAAAAATTTAATAAAAGAATCTCACTGTAGTGGCATGTGCTAATGTAGTTTAGTGAAGGGTTTGTCTATTACCGTGAAACTTAATTTTAAAGCCTTTAAAAGTGTTCCTTTGTTTTACTTAATCTTGTCATGAAAGTTCTTGCCTGTTGTGCACTGTGTAGACATATTTCTTCTTCTCACCAACATTTTTTTTCCTTCTCAACATCAGCTTGATAACTGAGTCCTCAGTGCCATTAACACTTAAGCCTATGTTTAGTCCTCTTTTAAATGAGACTACTTGAATTTTGCTTACGTTTAAGTATTTAGAGGATTTGACTAGAAATTCTGGATTTCTGAGCATCCTAACCTTGTTTGTTAGGTAAAAAACTATTGACTGAAAGGGATATAGGATTGCATCCTAAATATGAATGTGTTTCCATGAATTTCAGGTACTGTTTTACACACACATTAATGGGGCATTTTGTTTAAAGTGTGCTGATAACAACTGAGATAGTTGAAGTTTTTAAGAAACGCAATTTATTGCTTAATAACCATGCATGTGCATGCAGGTTTTTGAAGACCGTGTGTAGGTATATATTACAGATTCATAGAGTAGTTAGGGTTGGAAAGGACTTTAAGATCATGTAGTTCGAACCCCCCTGCCATGGGCAGTGACACCACACATATATTACATTTCTTTAAGTGAGGTATTTTTATTATTAATATAGCATATTTACCTGGTGTTAATTTAATCTTACATTAATCTGGATTTTCAGAAAT
Source organism: Coracopsis vasa (assembly GCA_026283785.1). Taxonomy (NCBI): domain Eukaryota; kingdom Metazoa; phylum Chordata; class Aves; order Psittaciformes; family Psittacidae; genus Coracopsis; species Coracopsis vasa. The sequence goes on along the minus strand of JANHGB010011188.1, from coordinate 11,488 downwards.
ATATCCACTATATCAAAAACTTAGTTATTTCTTACAGTTTCTGCAGAGGGTGGTAGAAATGGGTGTATAGGAGAAGGTGATTGCTTAGAGTAGCTTGAGAAGTAGAGCTGCTGAGTATATAGTGAAATCCTAAAGTCTCAGCAAAACTGTTATGCTAATAGTGGAAAGATCTGTTTTCTCCTCTGTTAACTATAAAAAAAGAACAGGCACTATGATGGAACATTAAAAAATGCACCCTCCCCCTTTGCCCCAAAATGTAAGAGAGTGTTTCTACTCACTAAAGCCCTTGGAAATTAGAATTTCTGTAGGCTATCCTCTCATTTTTAAATATTCAAAACATTATTATTAATTTATAGTTTTCTCATTGTTCCAGGTTTTCTCTGATGAAAGCATATACTTGCAATATAATGTTACATGTCATAAAGCTTTATTACATGCTTTCATGTACAGCGTTAACATTATGATACCTTGTAATACTAAAATCTTTATCAAGTAAGTATGGAAAAATTGTTAATATATTTTTCCTTTTGAAGTATGGGGTTTTTTTTTAGTGGTAAATTAAAATTTCATGGAGTTACATTATCATTCTAATGTTTCAAAATATAAGTGATTCTTCACCTGATATATATATATGTATATAGTTTCATGGTATGTTTATACTCCTGTCACATGAGGAGTTTATTTTCCCTGCATATAGTGAAATCTCTATGTAGGGGTAGCGTTCTAGTTTTAAATTAACCTTCAGCTCGCATTCGGATGTTTGGGTGCTATTTTTAAGCAATCTCTATAGACAAATTGCAAGTAAATACTGTTTCAGGAAAAGATATAAATTGTCTTGATGTTTAACTCTGGCTTTATCAGATTCTTTTTGAATACTGCCTGACAAATTCACTGTTAGTGGTAACTTCAGTTAGTTAGGAAATTACAGGGCTGATAAATTCCCTTACTTTCTGGTAAAGTGTGTATTATGCTGCTTTAGTCTGCTTCTAAAAGGGAAAACCAGGTACTGTTTAAAAAACTAGGCTTAAAAGTCTGTTTTCAAGTATCTGAAAGTTCAGGGGCTGCAGGTTTTGCAGACCGCAAAGGGAGCCATCCACTAATCAGTATTTAGCCTGTGCTGGTTCTTGGTCTCTGCCTAGTGCACAGAGAAGTGCCCCCCTGGCAGCTTTGGAAGCCCATGGCTGGCTTGTATGTCAGGGCTACTGATACCCAGCACAGCCCCTGCAGCGTTTGAACTCTTGAATGGGTGGAGTAAATGTGGAGGAACAAACTGTTGCAAAGAATAACTGAATCACTTTTTTTCTCATTATGCTGTTGACACTTATCCCTAGGAGGTGATGTATATTTTGCATACAAATAAGTATTGCCATAGAAAACAAAATTCACTGCAAGATGAAATGCATTTTTGTCAGAAGCATGAATGGCTTTGGCTCTGCTGCAGGAGGATAAATTGTTCTGCTGGGTACATGCAAAAAGCAGTATACTGTGCTGTACTTTGTAAGATGATTGACCAGTTTCACTTTAGTAATACTTTTAAACGTAAAGTACTCCAGTGAAGAAAAGCGGTAAGAGAGAAATCACAGTGTTGGCCTGATGGCAAATACGGTTTCTAGGCACACATTTCTCTTACTCTTTTGATTTTGACTTATTTATAGTAACAAGATGCAGACTTGTTCTGTAGCATTGTGAACTATTTCAAATCTATCTTAGAAAGCAGGGTGCTTTATGTGCTTAATTATATCATTTGAGAAGAGCAGAATTCAGTAAAAAATAAGGTCTTGCAGCTATCATCTGAAGAATATGCAAAAGGCATCTCATTCTTTTCTCTCTTCCTGTATTTTATATAGTGACAGCTTGCTTATGTTACTAAAAATATTTTGACTGTTCAAATTGCAAACCAGAAGTTCCTTGAATCATGAGTTTTGATTGCCTGTCATTTTAATGATAAATAAAAAAAGGCATGTATTATCTATAAACTATTTCTAAGTAAAATAATCCAGCTCAATTGTAACTCAGTCTGGCTAGAGGCAAATAGGAATGCTTAGATCTGATTCAGTATAAAATAAGATAAAGTTATATTAACAGAAAGTTCATAATATTCTCTTGTATTCTTAGTGGAAAAATAATTTTAGTAGAAAATCACACAGACATCATTAATCTGGTGCTATGTAGCTGTGGTGCTATGTATCTGTAGGGGTACATAGTGGCGTACATGGTAATGGGTCTTGTGCTGTGTTCAGAGAGACTCTCAGTATTCTCTTTCATAAGAATAAACTACGATTCTTGTTTAGAAACTACAATTAAAGATAAGTATTATTCTGCTATTTCAGCATTGCCTCCTGTATAGAATTCTCTAAGATGATAATAAACATTATTAGATTTCTAGTTTTCCTTTCTCCTCCTGGTTTCATTTAATGCAGAGCCAGTAGAGGGAGACAGACTTGTATTTCGTGCAGAGAGAGAGAGGTGTATCTGGTTTCATAGGCGGATGGCTTTCATATCCCTTTCTTAAACGTGAAGGGAAGTGCTTTACAAATGTGGTCAGGCAATAATTGGATGAAAAGATTTTGAGTCAGGCTGTCAAGTGTTGTTTGCAAAGGAAGTATTAGGTACCCTGTGTGAGGTAGTTAAAAAATGGTGATAAATGGCTTCTTAATTATAACTAAGATCATTAATTCCTACATGGTCGTGGAGGTTGTTTAGAAGCTCTTGGCAGAGTGAGCTGAAGCTAAGCATTTTAGCTGCAGTCCAACTGCAGTAATTCAGAGTTTTATGTATATTCTTATTAGCAGTGCTTGTGATCTAAGTGAATCTTAACTGGATAGAGAGCCAGCACAAGCTGGCATCATTTGGCCATAGTTTGGTACCATCTGTGTTCCTGGGGGATGAACAGAGTTTCCTGATAGAAGATCGGGCCAACTTTTGAGAACATGTTTCTGTCCCTGTAGCATCAACTCTTCTCTCAGGATGTGGAACTCACTCAGAGGAAACTGGGAAAACTTTGCCTGATGTTTTAATTGTGTAAGTTGGTTAGGAGAGGACTGGGCAAGATGACCGTCATCAGGTGTTTTCTGGATAAGTGCAACTTAGATATGCAAAAATACTTGCATGTCTAGATTAAGCTTCTGTTTTGTCTCTCCTAGCTCAATCCCTCTAAAGTTTGTATCCTGTCCCATCTCCCATTCCTTCCCTTTCTGAGCTCTTTATTAGATTTATTTACTTGATCCCAGTGTTTAAATACTGGATTTCTCAGCCCTGTTTCCTTTTCGCTCACTACATCTTGTCTACCGTGCAGTGTCTACCGCTGTCTCTCAGTCAGACTACTCCCGGTCTCTGAGTTTTCTTCACATTGTTCTTGGTCTCTTTCATATATTGTTCCCTGTCTTTTTCCTGCCTGCATTAAGTATCTACTTGCCTGTTTTCTCCATCCTCCTTCTTCCCTCAACACTTGTTATAAAACCAAGGCAGACATTCACAAATTTTAGTTTATAGGGTGAGAGTTTGATTAAGTGTGTAAGAACAGTTTTAATGCAATATACTGTGGACCATTAACACAGTTAATACTGTTTGAACGTGATTCCATAAGGTTCTTGGAGGAAAGGAAAACTTTCATGAGAATAATCAACCATTGGTGTAATCTCCCTGGGGAATTGGTGAACACTTTTAAGATTCAGCTGGACTGGGTTTTGGACTATCTTGTGTAGACCGTTCTTTTGCTAGGAAAGGTTGGACCAGATGGTCCTTGAAGTTCCTTCCAACCTGGTAATATGTGGTTGTCAGTCTGGATCAGATGCCTTGTAACATTGGACAAACACTTGTAATGATTCATGCAGGTCAAATTATGTATGTGGCTTACATGTCCCACTAACTTCCCAGTAGTTTGATCTACTCTTGGAGTGGTATAAATGTGCTTTAATCTGGAACATCTCAGTTGCTCTGTCTTACTTTTTCTTTATTTATGAACAGTTGAGTTACTCTGCGACTCCACTATTGTGGTAATTCTGCCACTTCCCCACATCTCCGTTGATTTAAATTAGGGGCCAAATTTTACATTTGTATTTGCTTTTCATGTTCCTCACTTTAACATCTGAAGTATGTTTCGGAGAAGGATGTCTGTATTGAAAATAAAAAGTATTAATGTCTGCAATTTCCAGTATTGCATTTGCAACTGAGAGAGGCTATCACATACTTGCTCTTTTCATCTCCGACTCTAATTTAGATTTCCAAGTGGATGTGAAACAGGTAATTCATTTAGAAAATCATGTTTCATTTTCAAGGTGTTAGTCTAATACATTTTAAACTTAACTAAGGAGCTTTGATGTGTGAAGCCAGATCAATCTGTTTCAGTAACTTTTTATAGCAATAACTATTAAATTGATCTACCAAAAGTATATTCCTCCTTTGATGTGGTTAAAATAGGAGGTTTACTTACGGAGTCTGATTTTGTGTGAGTCATCCTCAAATGACTCAATTGGCTGCATATTTCAGTTCAGTAGCTTTCGTTTTACCTCATCTGTATTTGTGTGCTTGGTTACATTACTAGTCTCTACCCTCCGTGGGTGCTAATGAATTTCATCCTTTAAATTGATGCTGTGGCTTTTTGAAATGCATACTTAAGAAATGTTGCTTGTGGCTACTGTTTGTTTCTCCTAACTAATTGTTTGTAATTTAGTTCTACCTGATCTTTTATCTTTGAAGCCTTTTTGTGGGGAAGGGGAAATGGAACGAAACAGAGCCATGAGCTTGAACATGTTGTGATCAGTTTAAGTTGTTTGTTTAAACTCATGCCAAAGGTAGACTGAATTTTATTTACAGTCAATTGCCTACTTGTAGCAATACATGTGTAAATAGATAGAATATTGATATGGATTTTTTTAATTATTGCTGTTAGTTATGCTGCAGAGAGTGAAGGTTTTCTCTATTATTTATGACTCAAGATGTAGAGATGGGCTGAGGATTGGTGAGCAAGGATTTTGTAATCCACTCTGTGTCCTGTGCTGGTTTGCAAGGATTGAAGTACTGGGAGAGTTAGAAAAGGAGAGAATCTGTGTTTAGGGATGCCGGAGCTTGGCTCAGTGAGTATGGTAGCGATGTGCTTGGTCCATAAGCTGCATCGGGCCACATGGCAGCAGTTCTGATCAGGATGATGAAGTTCACCTGCCAGTCCCTTGGATATGGGCTCTGCATGAAGGAAAGTGACTGAGATGCGAGTGTGATCTTAACTGACTTGTTCATTGTTAACCAGCATTGTTAATAAATTGTGTGATGCTTAAAAATATTACTGGAGAACCCTTCAAAAGAGCCATCTATAGTGGTGGATATAAAATGAAATGCAGTTTGTTTATCATATCTCATTCAGCTTCAGCCAGCCAAGATTCTGGGAAATCTGAAAGCTTATTTCATTGCAAATGGGAGCCATTCTCAGCCTGGGCAGAGAAGGATTACTTTCCTTTTAACACTAGGTTTGGAGGAGAAACAGTTATGCAAACAGCATAATTTGTTTCTGTGCACCAGGCCATGAAGAAATATTTCAATGAGTAGGTGTGTGTCATGTTTAGTATTTGTTAATGTTAATTAAATCATGTATTCCGGGTATCTGTCAGTGAGTCTGGGAGAAAGAAAAGTGGATGTTAGAAAATGTAATACCAGCTGTGTGGAACAGAGAACAAGAAGTTGATTCTTTGCAGGGGCAGTGATTCTTGTTTTTTAACACCATTTGGAGTTTACTATCATAGTATTTTATGCAGTTTTGGGAGTTACCCACATGAAAAATGCCATCTCTGCGTTAAAGGCTGACAGCTAATCACTAACCGAATAATCCTGGGGAGTTTTTAGATAGTGCATTGCATGGTTACTTGATGAGAATATGATCTTGGAACTACTCTTTGAGTGGCACAGCCAGGATGCTGAGACTTGGGGAAGCAGTGTGAGGGGAAGTAGTTTAACAGAGCAGAAAGTCAATAAAATTCTGGTACAGGGCTGTGCTGCTCCATTGTCTCTTATGGGATATTCTTTTAAAGAACCATCAACTAAGTTCCCAGATTCAAAGTGTAATTGCGCCGCTGATGGGATGTGCATGGATTTTGAGGTAGTGATTTTTGACATCTTTGATCACTTGATGAATAGTAGCATTGTTAAACCCTATGAGAGACCACCCCCTCATTGTTTTTAGCCAGCTCTTCAGGATGACCTGTGCTAGCCCCAGAAAGCTGGCTGGTGTGTGAGTCTATGGAAGCCCTTGACTGGCTAGCTCAAAATGCTTCAGCTGATGCCATCTTTTCTTGCTGATATTCTCCACTGTAAGCACAAAGCTGTAATATAGATTCTAAATTGGCAAACTGTCCAATCATTTCCTTACGAACTTGGCAAATTTTGCGATTGTACAGATTTGGTATCCCTCAGGGCCACTTTGGGGCTAGTTTCAGTTTTTTGACTCCCAAGATCAAGTACAATTTCTTTCCTGTTTTGGTGTTAAAAAAAAAAAAAAGTGCTAATATTTTTTCTTTTTTTCCTAGAAAGAAAGGGGCTGGATTTGATGTCTGGTTTGGTCATATCTCGACTGAAGAGTTCCTGTGGTCTGTGCCACTGCAGAATATCAGATTCAAAAGATGGCAAGAACTAGTGCTTAGAGCTGAGCAGAATGTGGAATCCTCACTTTGAGGGATATTCTGCTTTAGAGGGTACAGCAACTAAAATATCTTGTTCCAGCGTGAAATGAAACACCCACTCACTAAGAAGTCAGTTGCTTATGAAGCAAAAATTCTAAAAGCTTTCATTTTAAACTAAAATTCTTTGTTCAGATTGTGACACCTCACTCTCTTTCATTTCATATTACATAATGAGCGATTTTCAAGTAAGATGTTAAAATGTTTAATCCTAAAAAGAGCCAAAATTATGCTTTTGGCGTTTGGAGATATGTTTTCATCAAAGATAAGATTCTGCTGTGAAGAACTTTGCTTTCCACAAGCTGGTATTTTATGGCAGAGCTTTCCATTAAAGTGGTTCCAACTAACTTTGTTACTGAGATCTTCCTGGGAACATGCAACCAGCCATCCTGCAGCCTGCTTCCTGGCTGCTCAATGCTGGGATGGCCAGGCTGATTTAGGGAGCTGAGGAGCCAATGTACATTCCTAAGCCATATATAAGTCATATATTTTTCCTTCTGTGTCTTTAGGAATTATATGAATCCTTACTTTTCAGTGTCCCATACCTCATACTTTGCTTCTTGTCCCTAACTGTTACCACTGAAGTATCTTACCTCTATCAAAAATACCTCCTTACCCCTTCTGAACAAATGCCAGCTCATGTGCCATCGTTGGCTAAAACTTGTGCAGTTCCCAAAAATGGCTTTTATTGAAGGCTCCTTCAGCTACGTTCTTCAGGATTTAATTAAGCAAGCAGTCTTGGCAACTGCTTTGACTAGGATTCAGAGGTAGGACTGCTTTTGTTGCAAACTCTAGGAGTCTGTTCTAGGATTGCTTTTGTTACAAACCCTAGGAGTCTGTTCAGGATCTAGGTACTTAAACAGTTTCAAGCAACACTGAGCAGTGCTCAGTATCAGCAGGGGGTATAAGAATGTACCTGACTGAGACTTTTTTAAAGTATCATTGCACTGCTACTTTTAATAGGACATTGGCTGCATTCAGAGTTGGGGTCACTGCTGCTGCTAAATTCCTGGGGACAGTGTAGAGCCTGCTGACTTAAAGAGACCATTCCTTTTTGAGGGAAGTGCTACCTCCTGGCTTGCTGCTGCTGCTGCTGCTCATTGACCAGTTCAGTCAGCTGCTGTCTCTGGAGGGGTGGGATTTTCCTGGAAAAGGGAGATTCCAGGGGTTCGGGGCTAGATAGAAGCTGACCTCAGATGCTTTTCTCTGAGAGGAGAGGGGCTGCCTGTTAAGCCTCAAAGTTAGCCCCAAATGTGCCTCATGAAGAAACAAGTGGCTGCTGAGTACAATGACATACCATTTGGGGGATACCAGGCTTTCACCAAAAGGACTGCTGTGAGTCCTGGAAGACCCTGGTCAACCAGCCGTGGTGTACTCCTTCTGTGTAAGCTGTGCACCCTGTGAAATTCATAACCATCCCCCTGCAGCCTGCCTACTCCCCCACTTTGGATATTTGTCCTGGGAAGTGGCAGACATCTGGGGTGAAGGTGAAGTGAGGCTAAATTGACCTGTCTCAAGTGTGTCATGTAGGCATGTTCTGTAGTTGGTATCAGCTGCTGAGGCGAAAGGGGCATGCTGTAATGGTCTCCTAAGGTGATGAGAGCATCAGCCACTGCTTATCTAACTACAGCTAGTTTTCTTTCTTCCCCTTCCTCCAAAATAAATAATTCTACCATTTTTTATTATTATTATGTAGACACTTGATGGGATAGTAACAGCTGAATGTGGTAACAATATAAAACATTATTCTTGCAGGATAAATACTTCATTGCTTATGAAACTGAACAGTAAATCCAGTAAATCCTTCTGTAAGCAATAATCTAGCTGCTGAATCTAGGCCCAGTTTGCAACAGAAAATGCAGATGGTTCAGTGTAGGAAGGTATAGATTGCAGAATTGCTACCAAATACTTGTCCTGCAACATTCATATAGCATGTTGTAAATATTCTTTGTCAGTGTCCTAGCAGCTGTGACAACAGTGAAATGATTTAGTGCTACACCTGATACTGTATTTATTTTGGGTTGACTGCTTGGCTTCTTTTCTGTATTCTTCTGTGTGAGGGTAATCCTGTTGCTGTTGCAAAGTGGAGGCTGACCTTGCAGAATTAGTTTTGTGATGCACGTAGGGTTTTGAGTGCGCTGAATTACACTTTTCACATCATCCGTGTTATGAAGAGTTCATGCACTAGATAGTACTTGTTACATAAAATACTTCTTGAGTATTAGAAATCAGGATTACTGTGATAGATTGTGTGGGGGGGTTTTTTTGGATTGCTTATCAAGTAATACTTGTAGTACTTATATATTAATTTGCCTGAATAAAGTGGTTCTCAAACCAGTGATCTCTTATTTCTCTAGTACTGCTGTAACTTTGGAAGGTGGGATTTGATCAGCTGGAACTGAGGAGGCATGCAGTCACCAAATAAAGGATGATGCTGTTTGCCGACTGCAGCAGTCAGAACAGCCCATTCTCTGTCTACAGTCCCTGTCAGTCAGTCATGACAACATCACTGTTCCCTCTGCTCATTTGCAGCTATTCAAATGAATACAGGATCAGTGGTAAAGTTTGGTTAGTCTAACAGTTTCCTGAAAAACTGGAAAAATGAGGGGTTTATTTAATCACCCTGGGATTACTGTGGTTGAATGAGGTGAGGAGCTGATTTCTGCATAGGTTCAGGAAGAGTGTGAAACTGAGCTCATCCTGCTTCAGGCCAGCACGTCTGCCTGGGACAGGGCGAGTGTTGGCCAGAGAGGGAGAAGTAGGGTGCATGTCCCAGCTGAGCTAAGGGCTCAGCCCACAGGTCTGTATGTGAAAGTAGTCATGCGTTTTGCTGCGAGGCATCAACATCAAGGGTGTAACCTAGGAGTTCATTGCGTTGACTGGGAATTTGTGAGGAAGCTGGTGCTGCCAAAGACCATGTGTAAAGGAGTGATGCGTGAGATGTGCACCAGGGTGCATTCATATTTCACAGATCCTTTAGACACTTCTGAACTGATTGCAGATCCTGCTCTGATTCCTGCAGATAGTGAAAAGCCATTGCATCTATGGCAAATGTTGGATAATGAAGATATAAGGGTTTATGTATGTGTATAAGCTCACAACAGGGGTGGCTGTGTGAGCTGTATGCTATAATACCATGTCACTGTGATCTTTAATCTTTCTCTGGCAAGCTTTTAGGTGTGGAAACAGCCTGGGAGAAAAAGTTGTGCAATTAGATTGTATGCATAGTCCTTAACACTTGTCTAGCTTAGCGCTACCTCCTCTTTTATTCTGGGGATTATACTTCAGTACAAGTAACTGTGCTGTTCTTTTTCCTAATGAAATGCCTTTTTTTCCTAACCATTGTGAACTTGTATGAGGGTTAATGGGGCTTTTCTGAAAATGCCCAACAAAGTACACGGCCTTTAAGTAACATAGATGCGTTTTATCTCTAAATATGGCACACCCTAAATGTTCTGTGGTTGAATTAGTCTTTGAAGAAAAGATTTCCTGGATACTAAAGATCAAATGGAGGATAACAGCTGCTTGGGATAATTAGTGCTAGGAATAGACTGATTTATGGAGCATCAGGCAGTGCTAGCAGCTATGTTTCTGCAGCTTTGTGAGATAAGCTTGACATTTAAAAACAAGATGCTAGAAAAGTAGGCTGTGAACTTGGTCTGTTTGGATCAATAGTCCTGATTATAATTCTGTGCTGAAGCAGCTCTGGAGGAAGAGTTAAACAAGAACCTCAGATTTTAAAATGCGTTTCTCCTTGAAGCTGTTAATAACCTGAATTTGACTTACTGAGCCGTAAATGAGTGCTCCTAGCATACCCTTGAAATTCATGAAGAAAGTCAAGCCTGTGTTCCATCTCCATGTTACATCATCTTACAAACCTATCATTTATATCTCTTTTTTTTAGTAAAAACTGGAAACCTTTTGCTATATTTTGCAAGCAGTGAAACAGCTTCTGAATATAGTTCCCTATAAGCTATAGTTACCTCCCTAAAATTATGGCAACCTGGAACTGATCAATGTTTTTCCTGCCATCCATACAATACATATGGCCAAAATACGGAGCACAAACAGATTTTGATTCTTGGGTTGGGTTAGGCATCATTGATAGGTAATAGTTTTAATTTTTATTTTAATACATTACTGCTGATTTCATATCTTATATAATAGTCATTGGCAGCAATAGCTATTTGGCCTTAGATTCTGAAGGAAAAGTAATTATTCGGTGAGACTAAAGAAAGTTGGAATAGGGAGGAAATCAATATACATCGCTGATCTTTTTTAAACAGAATACTAAACTGAGTTACTGAGTTAAATGTTACTAATATTTTTACTAATGCCTAGAGAGGCCCAGTGAAGTCAGGAGCCTAATGAGTTGGTCACTGGACAAACATGAAAAACAAACTTTTAATCAGACAAGACTACTTGAAGGCTGGTAGAAGAAAAACATGTTCAGAGGAGTGAAGTGAGTTGTCCTAAGCTACTCAGTAGTAAATAAACAATCAGAGCTTTGCTGTTACCTAAACTCATGCTTGCATGGTGCTATACATGTTCAAAATCAATCTTAATAGCTCAAGGCTTCAGTATTAAATGAACCTTTGATTAACCCTAAACACAATCAGTTCAATAAACTTGTCCTGTAAGAGTGGGTTATGAACTGAAATTTCATCGTTTACCTGTTGAGTAAAAACCTTGGAGTCATTGTGACCAGATCCTACACCCGGGTTGGAGCAGTCCCAGGCACAGCTGCAGGTTGGGCAGAGAAGAGATTCAGAGCAGCTCTGCAGAGAAGGACTTGGGGGTGTTGGTTGATGAGAAAATGAACA
>JANHGB010011186.1:8986-34038 GCA_026283785.1 Coracopsis vasa | reverse complement strand
GCTGTTTTAAGTGTGACTATTCCTGTTCAAGGGCAGCTGATGTACTTTGTAATGCCATTGAACAGCCAACAAGCTATGTTCCCCTATTGTGTTGAAGTGATAGGTATGTTTGCTAATCAAGAGGAGAGCAGAGCTTGCTGTCTGACTTGTTTATGTTTTATTTCTCACCATCAAGCTTTAGAGGGAGGCACAGAAAATATGTAAGCATCTATATTATTCAGTGATGTATATATGTACATGGGCATACAAACAATCTGAAGTGTATTTCTGGTATCTTCTAGTCAGTCATCACTGAAATTAGCGGGGTATCAGGGTTAGAACACATCCCCAGTGTTACTCAAGATACCCCAGGCCTGACATGTCATTAGATAAACTACTAATTCATTGCCCCTACATCTTGACTGTTTTCTTCCCCTCTTGTGATTGCTTCAGTTTTGCTCAAAAATAGTGACCAAATTGGAGGATTTTGATCATAAGGATTCACAGAAGGCCTGTGGGAAGTGATCACACAGAGGAGATGCTGCCTGGTTCCCATCACAATTCCTTTATAATTTTCTTGTAGGCTGTAATGTTTCTACTTCCCATATGCAGGACTGAAGCAATTTGACCACTGGAACTGGAGAATCGCCTATGATCTGCTGGAAGCTCAACAGCCCAGCATACCCCCTTATTTCTCTGTGCCATTCCTGGGGCTTTCAGCCTCTGCCTCTGATTCCCTGTTCAGCTCACAGGGATGTCGGCTCTGGCAGAATACCACTTTAGTGCAGGGTATACTCAGGGTATGTAGGGTTTATCCCAATCCATTGCAAAACTGTTTTAAGCATTCTGACAATGTTTCCAGAAAAAAAAACAACCTACAAACAACCCAAACCAAACATGTAATTTGGCATCCTTGTAAATCCATGTTAATGATTCCAGTAGGAATCATTATAATACAGCATGCATCAATACAGAAAGTTTAGTGCTGCAGCCAGAGATTCAGGAGTACAGGAATATTGTGCTGGTCTTTGTATGGAATACATCTTGGGGAAAGAGAAGGTGGGATTTTATTTTCTTTTTTCCTGCTAGGATGTCTTGGATTTGAATTAGTTCTTGTAACCTAGAGGGTGGGGAGAACAACTGCCCTGTAAAGAGCACTGAAATTCTCCTGTTACCCCCTATATGCCTGCCTGCAGCTCAGGTCTTAGATAAGTATCATCTGTCTAATAATGCTTCTGCCTGCTGCTGTGCTATTGTATAGTTAATTTTATGAATCCTATTTTTAATGGAATCCTAGTTTTGCATTGTCATTTTGCTCTCTGTCAAGTGTCTGGTTTTATTCCATCCCTTTTTTCTTTCAGCAGATGGAGAATATTACTCCCCTTAACTTGTTTTTTTTTTTATCATGTGAAGTAGATATCCTCAATTAATACACTAATCTGTTTTCTAATTAATTCCCTGCGGTTTTCCTCCCTTTTTGCTGGTACATTGAATCCTGAGTGCAATTCTGTAAACTCAGTAATTTGATTATTTAAAGGAGAAGTAATGAATTTCATGCTAGAGGTGTAAGTCATTAGGAAATGTTAAATTTCAGGAAGCAAGTGAATTCTATTATTGTGGTTTAAAACCTGCTTGTACTCAGGGTATAAATGTGCACTGCTAATAATATACTCTACTAAAATACAGGCACATTCCTGTCAGCTACTCCTAAAGCGAATTGCATTGTTACAAATCTGACACTTTTACTCTCCTACAAGCAACTGTTGTTGTATTTTTGTATGCAGATGTGATGGCAGAGTGAGTATCAAAACATCAACATTCCATGATGTGGATTTATGTAGCATTTTTTATCACTTGTTTCCAGTAGAGGCAACAGTGTATAAGACATACTGTACAAATAAAGAGAAGGGACTCTCGTTGCTGCTTGAAAATTGTTTAGTCTGCTTCTTTGGGAAGTAGCTTGAGGTGATTTTGCTGACCTTTCTTTGGAGTTATTTAACACTAAGCCCAACACTTTGCAAGAGTCCTTGGAAATTTTATAGTCACTCTTGGTGAACTGGAATGTTTAATTCTTCTTTAAAAAATATAAAATAAAATTACAAGATGCATAAGTTTAAGTGTCTGATTGAAATATTCCAGTGAAAATATGCAGGATACCTCTTTACCATAATGTCCCATTAAATAGAGTTTTAAAAGCTGCATAGTAATTGTAACCCCAGTCAGCATCTTGCTGATGATCTCTCTTGCCCTAAAGAAAAATAATAATAGAGGAAAGAAAAAATTTATCTCTAAAATTAGGAGCCAGCAGTGCAGTAATTACACTACTTGAAATACATTTCAGAAATCTATTTTTGGTTGTAAAAGCTTCAAACAAATGGAAGAAGTATTGCACCCAGCTTGCTGTGGCAGAGCCATTGTCATCTGTGAAGTTAAATACAGAATGCTGTAGAAATTTCTTTCCTGTTTTAGGGTTTCTTTTTCACAAGTCAGGCCATTATTTTTGCATTTTGATAAGATTATGTCACACACTTCACTGTGACATCAACACAGTAGGGCTGAGAGGAAAAACTACATTGCAGAATTATGTAGGCACCAGTTTTTACCAAATACGTTGCTTTAGTCCTGCAGTTATTTACAAGTTTGGGGGGTTCCATGGTAGCGCTGTAAAGATGCAAAAGTCAACAGTAACTCCTCTCTCCAAAATCTATCAATCATAAATGGGAATAACTCTTGTGGTTTAGTTCCTGTAGCAGTCTAACCAGAAAAAGTAGCATGTATCTTCCTTAATTGCAGACTCAGCATACAAAATAAACATAATCTTTTGAATTCTTTACAGTCCCAGACAAGCTTATGATGAAGATCCTGATGGAACGCCTAAATGCGCTAGACTGCATGACCAATGGATGGGTGCTTCATGGCTTCCCAAGAGATTTGGAGCAGGGAGAACAACTGAAAGAATCTCATTTTGTTCCAAACAGGTAAGATATACATTTAGTAATCATGACATTACATATATGAAAAATTTGTTTATGGAAAGATACTGATCTTTATTGGCATTGTATAGGCTGTTGCATCTTATTTATTACTTCCTTAGCTAGAAAAGGGGTCTTGCTCCTGGAGAGTAGGAAATGGAGCACTGGCCTTACAAATCCTCCAGATGGCCAAACTGTGGGAGAGAGAAGAGGTTTGTTATTCTGGTTATTTGTTTGAGTTGCCTCTAAAGGCAAAGCATAAGAAATGGATTAAAGTTTGGATTATATCAGAAGGTGTATTTTATTTGCAGCAGGAGGGGGATCTACATCTTCTTTCTTTAGCATTGGCATAATGTCATAGAAATATATTAGTATTGTGAGGAGCTCATTATGAGACATTTGGGTTTTGTGAAATAATTAAAAACAACATGAGAATTATATTTCATTTGAGCTATAATGAAGTGTTCAGAAATGTAATACAAGAGAAATGAGCATCAAAAGAGAACTGTTATGACTGTCAGGCAAATAAAAATAGGCTTACTCTTTACAGCTGATCCAAAGGTGGTGAGGTTTTGAAATGCTGGTGTACTCATCAGAGCTGATAGGCTTTTCCATTCCCCTCCCAGTGGTTCCTGGTTCAGTCCATGCCACTGGCTGACACAGTGGCCATTCCAAAGGCGTACATTGGAAATTTGTAGTCCTTTATGATTCCAGGAAGTTATTCTTATTTAAAAACTCATAGTGGAAAAGGTGTATTACCCACATAGGTGTTTAAATTGGCAAAGTTACTCTTCCTGTGTCTTTTGTGTGGCTGCCCTCAGTCCCCTCCCCTATACAGGGCATAGTGGAAAGATGTAAAAGGGTAAGACTGAGTTGGAGGGAGAAGAGAGGAGAGTGAAAAGGGAGGGAGTTAGCAGCAGTCATGGTATCAGATTTTAAAAATGAAAGTATGTGAAAACAGCAGTGGCTTGCTTTATTAAAAGTAAGATGGTATATATCTTAAGCAGGAATCCATTTAATGAAAAAAGGGAAAATGAATCTTGAAATGTTACTTAACAGTTAAGTAACATTTCCCACGGATTATTCTTCATGTGCATTCAGAAGGTAGGTCCCTAAACATGTATCTGAGAGCACTGTGAATACTCAAGTGAGTGCCAGGTGCTCCTTTACAGGATCAAGACCTCATCAAGTGAGGAAGAACAACTCATAAAATTGTATGTGTGGAAATTAGGCAATGAGCCGTTCACTTAGCTTCCATTTTCTTTAAAGAGCTCTGTGTACCCACATGAATTAAGAATTTGGCCCCTCCAATTTTCTACAGAGGTTGAAGTAAGGGACAAAAATAGACATCATGCTATCTGATTGATTTTGGAGCTGGTATTTTCCAGGCAACTGAAGTAGTAAGTATATAAGGGAGAGAGGGTGATTGTAAACAAAAGGACATATTGCAGCATAGGATAGCAGGGCAGTAATTCAGTTTCAGTTGTGATGCTAGTTATAAAACACTATCTGCAGAGGTGGTGTTTCTGACATCAGGAGAAAAACCTGATAGAATTATAGCCTTGAAATCAATCTGGGAATAGAATGCAGAAATCTATAAATCAGACACAGAGCAATCTACAAAGTCTCATTTTTAGGAGGGCTCTGTTGATGAAATTAGATTAAAATAAATTTACATATATATCAAGTTTATTATTAAAATCTAGTCACATCAGTAAACAAAATTATTTGTGAAAGAGTATGTTACTCTGTGTTTTGAACTCAAAGTAGACCTCTTTGGCTGATCAGAACCCAGAGTTATTGTCTGCTTGTAAGTCACAAATCTATTCCTTAGAGCTAATAAATGGTTAGTGTTCAAATACTATGTTTTATCTGACTCTCACCTCATAAAGCTAGTACACATAATACTAAATTATACAGCATTGAGCAGGATCAGTCTCCTGACTCCTCCATCTTATGGAAAGAAAAACAAACCTAGTAATTGATGGTAGAAAAGAAGGAAAATAAAGTTATTTGAAAACAAACAAAATGGGCTATAAAGTTTGTTAAAATGTAATAATAAAAAAACTCATACAGCATCAGCCACTGCACCCAAAGAACTACCCTGGAACAAAAAGGAAAATAATTCTTTTTTCCACTGAAAAAGTAAGGTATAGGGTTTTCTTTAAATTAGAATTTGCAGTAGAGCAAAGGTTTGCTTACAGCCTGATGCAGGAAAACCTGCCTTATCAGACAAAACTTATCTACCAAAAGACTGCTCTTTCTGTACTCAGAGAAGACATGTATTGCTTTCTATGTTCCTCCCTATGAAGCAGTTACTGCTTAAGTGGACAGGATCCTAATCGCATTGAACTGTGGCAGCCTTTAGGGCAAATAAGAAGCTGAATCTATTAGTGGACTTACAGCTATCTGGTAAAAGAACACCATTAACCACTTAGTGCCTATGGTAAGTGGGAATCCAAATCCAATTACAGGTTGGCATCTGAAGCTCAGAACTGCTAATGCAAAAGACTGAATTCAGTTCCACATCCAAATGCATGTGAATAGGTATTTTAGCTTTTTTAATTGTCGATGCTTGAGCAACACTAAGAAATACATAGTATAACCATAGATAGTTCCAATATACTGAAAAACTCTATTTGGTATCTACCAAAATATTTCTTACCCCTTCTGCTCTCTCCCAGACTTACAGTTAAAATAAGACTCAGCAGCGGCAGTGTCATCTGTTCGATATCTCTTGTCGCTAGCTTTAGCTAGTTTTTGACCAGCTATGTGCTGGTTCCAGGCCAGTTGAAGGCAATCAGTAGTTTAAGAGCTCCCTGAGCTAGAGGGTCATCTGGACAACAGTCTAATAGCCCATTTTCCTTGACTTTACAGTCTCTTTTTCAACACTGTCCTTTTGGCCTCCACCATATATCATATGGAAAGGAATTTCACTTTTTCACTGACTGTCATATGAAAAAAATTCACAGTGTTTTTTCTGGGTTCCTTTCTTCTACTGAGAAACAGGTATAAGCATTCGCTGTTCATGTCTCCTAACACTCCTGATTTTATAAGCTGCTTGTGTATGACTGTTCAGTCATCTCTTTCCCAGGCAAAGAACTTGGGTCTGTTTATCCTTTATTTTCCTAAAAGTCATTTCACTGTTCTGATCATCCTGTGTCCCTGTTCTCTACCTTCTCTAAATTCTTTTGCTTTGATGGGACAGCCAGAACTTCATTCAGTTTTGAGGGTAACACTGGATTTATATAAGTTGGCATAACCTTTTTTTAATTTTATCTTAACTCCATTACTCATAATTGCTCATACTCTGTTCAATGATATTGTGATATTTGTTGGAATATCTTGTATGTGTAGACTATTGAAGAATACAGTGTTGCTTTCATTGAAAACATAATTGAAAAATCACAGTGTCACAAATCTCAACTGAGTGTGACAGAGTCGGTGAGGAGCCTAAAAACCCTTTAACTCAAGATCTCTGTAGTTAAAGTTGTAGCCTGGTTCATGTTAGAGTTCTCCTCAAGCTGATAAAGCATCTGTGCTGATGGGCTCTGCTGCTAAATGTGTCCTGGGATTCTCAGTTCCCCTGTTCCATCATTTCCTTTGTTTTTTTCCATCTGATCTGAATCCAGGGTCAATTGTTTCACATTTCAGTATTGACTAATTATGTTACAGTTGAATCTACAAACAATACAAGTGGACAGACAAAGCTGGGCAGGGGAGGGATGAACTTGAGGATTGAACGAAAAATACATATATAATATCTCAAATATCCATTTTTCCAATATTATAGTTTTCTCTTTCCCTGTGGAGAAAATAAACAGCACTTGCTTCTCTGGTGCAAGTTTTCCAGCAGTGTTTTATTTGGTCTTCAAAATGGTGTGGCTGTATCCCTGATTATGTCATCTTTTTACATAATATATTTAAAGCTTCTTTTTTATCACACTACTAAGAGCGTGTATTCAAACAGTACAGGATAACGAAGCTCCTAATTTCTAAGGTAGAATCTGTGAATACGTTGAAAAGGGAAAAATCAGAATGGAAAATAATATTTTTATTTTAACTAGTTGGTCTTTACATGGGGCTTTCATATTTCTGCAGCTGATCCCAATGTGGATTAGGGATAATAAACAGCCTATTAATGGAGGCCTGAACTAGGAAATGGAGTTTGAATCAGCAGCAAAATTCAATGGCTGGCGAAGGTTAATAACTCCATTACTATCAGCTCTATTTTTTAGCCGTTTGAAGAGCTAGGTGTTAGCCTTATCTTACTCCTCATTAATTGAGCTAATAGAACCCCAGTGACCCTACCATGCTGCCATTATATGAGAGTTTACCAGACATGGACTGGAATACTTATCACTGAATATGTATTCCTCAGATTCGTTTTTATATCAGAAATATTTTTGTTAAAGATTGGCTCTCTTCAGGTTTCTTTTTGGCTTTTCATTTCCTTGCTGCCTCCTGTAACAGCTACATATTTGGAAATGAAATGTAAATGACTTAATTAAAATCCTATCAAGGAACAAGCTAAGTCCCAAAATAGTTGCATCAAGGAAACATAATAGTGATTGAATTATTCTGACATGGAAAAATCTTACAGGGCATTTTTAAAACTTTGGCCTAATTTAAACGATGGATATTGTGTATCTATAATAGATGTGTTTTTAATTGATGGCATACAAAAATCTGATGAGAAAAAGAAGAAATATTTTATCTTATTTTCTCCTCATTTTCAGGGAGGAAAAAAAAAAAGCCACCAGAAAAATAATGTGGTAATCAAGGTACTAAATCAGTAGAATTAAATTTGCCTGCACCAGGGAGGGAGAGAAACAGTAGGAAAAGTCCAAGTGCCTTATGTAGGATTTTGCTTAATTTATAGAAAGTGTAGTAAAAATAATAGGCAGACAAATTCTGTTTCAGTCGTTCTCATTTTTTGTCTCTTCTGATTAGAAAGCAGCTCACTCTTCCCAGAGCCATTATATGGTTACTGGTTTCTGACTGTTGTCTTCACTCATGCTAATTGGTTGCCTTTTTATTATCACTTTGGATATCAGTTCTCCCATCTCAGATAGTCTCTTCCTCCTGCCTGGCATGTTCAAAGGCAGAGTGACTGGTTTGGTAAAAACTAAGGGGCGAGATGCTGGAAGCTAAAGGGGCAGGATCTTCTTGAGGTCAGCGCTGTGTTTATGAAATAGAACTGTATTTTGGAAAGTGCGTTTTAAGTGATGAATTCTTCATCACAAGGTTTTCCTTCCCAAACAAAATCCATTACAGATTGTGCTTACAGGGCAAACTTAATGAATCTTCCTCTGACCTGGGTTGGTGAATGATCCATCAGCTTCACTGAGTGATTGGAACCAGTTTAACCCATAGTTGCTACCCGTGTAGCCTTTTCCAAGCTACAACATTTCAGCCATTGTGTTATCTCTTGATGCAAGTGTTTTGAGACTTACCCTGTTCATTGACAAGATTTTAATTAAGTCCATTACCTTTGTTTCCTGATCTGCCTCTATTGCAAAAGGCATCGCTGAGCACTCTGTAATGGGCAAAATATATCAGGGAAGCTCCAGTTACCTTATGTGTAACAGCTGTGCATAGAAAGGTGTAATTGCTCTGGCATGAAAGCTCTGTTAAGCAGTCACACCCATGGGCTACTTAATAGTGACAACTAATTCTCCACAGGTAGTGCAAAAGCTGCACACACACAGACTCTTGCCCTACACAAAACTGATGGAAGCAGCTCCTTAAGCAGACTGGATGATCACAATAAAAAATTATCACTTCTCCACATTCTACCTGTCCTGTATCAGTACCATAGGAGCCTTTCTATCCTGGGGAAAGGGCTTAATACGTATCTTGAGCCAACAATAGCAAAACATCAAATGCAGTTTTAAAATTCTTCCATTGGCTTTCAGTAGGATGATGCATTTGCTCTCACAAGTTTATTCTGTTCCAACAAGAATAGGAGGTATATTTGGCATCAGCTGTGGGAGGCAGGTATTATTTTTAGAAGTTACCTCATACAAGCTCCTTTTGATGGAGTTTGTGTGGTGAAATCCTGGATACAGCAATTGAGGAGATCTCTGATTTCAGCAAGCTTCCTAAGTCTCCAGGAAGAGAAAGGAGAAAAGCTTCTACTTCTAAGTCAATATTTTTATTTTTGTATTTTAAGCACCCAAAACCACATGCACAATCCTGCCATTCTTTTTGCTGCTGAAAAGAGGGTTATTTTTCTGCAGTAGCTCTCTCTCACAAATGAGGGGCATTAGGAGACCTGAAGACTGCTATTGCCTATAGATTGAAACCATTTTTCTCAGAAGATGCACTGGTATCAAGACTGCCTTTCTGAACTCAATACCTAACTGGAGAGAGAGAGAAAACTCTGTAAAACCAGTAGATAACATCCAAGATAGCATTCAGGCTGAGAGAGTTGGGGTGGTTTAGCCTGGAGAAGAGAAGGCTCTGGGGAGACCTTATAGCAGCCTTCCAGTACCTTAAGGAGGCCTACAAAGAATCTGGAGAGGGACTTTTTACAAGGGCGTGTAGAGATAGGACAAGGGGAATGGCTTTAAGCTGAAAGAGGGGAGTTTGAGATGAGCTTTTGGGCAGAAGTTCTTCCCTGTGAGGGTGGTGAGGCACTGGCACAGGTTACCCAGGAAAGCTGTGGCTGCCCCATCCCTGGCAGTGTTCAAAGCCAGGCTGGATGGTGCTTGGAGCAACCTGGTATAGTGGAAAGTGTCACCATTACATCTGTACAGAATAAAACTGAATTTATGAAAGTCTGTTGCTACAATTGCTGTCTGATACTGAGAAGCTACATTACAAATGCACATTACCTTTGAACTCCATGATTGCTAAAATTCAGGAATTCTGGAGTTAAAACTTTAGGTTGTGCCAGCCGTGCTCTGATTTAGTAGTCTCTTTGGACCTGAGACTAATCCCAGAGTAAGCCATTACTCAGAGCTAGTGTGTCTGGCAAAATTGGCCCATACTGAAAACCACAGGCAGAACAGGCATTATGCTTCTTTTGCTTAGATTCTCCAAGCTGAAGATCTGGGAAGACAAGTGCATCAGTCTGTAGCAAATATAATACGGCTTGGGTGATTAAAACTGTCAAGTAATATTGCATATTGAATGGAGACTAGTTTGTCATTACCATGAGGATTAGAAAGTGTAATCTTCATTAAAGCATCAGTGGATTTACTGCTGTTTGCCTTGGAACAAGATATTTGCTCAGAATTTTCTAGTAAGTAAATTTAGCAAGTACAGGGCAATTTAAAGAGCAGAACTGAATATTGTCATAGCTTATTCTGTGGGAAAGATGTAGAAATGATCCCTTATGTCTGACAGATGCACGGTTTCTAATTCTATTGTTCTCTTCATATAACTGACCCAAGATCAAGGTGCAGCCACTTGTTTTATTTAACCTTCTAGAAAATGCTGCTACTTTGTGAACATAATTTAAGTTGATTTTCAGGCTAAGTATATGGAAAGAGCAGTTCCTCCTCAGATACTTCTAGTGAAATCAAAGGGTTTGTTCTGGCTCTGAATGTTCCTCAACGCTAAAGAAAATAGAAACAAAATAAAGAAATCATCTGGTTTCTCAACCCCTTGAGTCCTGTGGGCTCTTCAGATTGCTGTATTTTTCTTACCAGTGTTTGCAGTAAAACAATGAACTGTCAAAGCAAAGTATGTGGTGAACTTGCCATATTTCTGTAAAGTTCACTTTCTCCTTTTAAAAGTACAGTTCCTTCACAGAAGTCTCTGTGCAGCTGTACATTTCTAACCTACACGGAGGAGACTGCATAGAATTAACTGGTGCAGGAGCAAGCCCTTACCTTTCATTGCACCATTCAAATTATAATCTCAGCTTGGAAATTTGCTACCCTTTTTTCCTTTTTTTTTTGCTAAAACTGTTACTGCCACTCCATTACACTGAATCCAGGCTTTTATTAACTGTGAATAAACTGCTGAAATGCATCTTGCATTGTGATTATTAAAGAATTCCTTATATTCCAATTCTGTAATTATTAAAGTAAGGAGCTGTTACTCAGAAAAATCCAGCAAAACACAGCAAAACCACTGATGGCAGGAGAGAAGCTTGGATGTAATGACAAGGGAGATGTAAGACCAGATGCAATTCTTAAGGTCTCTTCTATAGCTGTGCATTTGCATTACAAACCTAGGAAGTTTGGTCAGTACAGTTTCCACATTGTCCTGTCTGCAAAATCTTGAGCGGCTTCCTCTGATTTCTTAAGCATCATGTTGATTTACTGCAAAGTGTAGGGGGTTCCATATTCAGGCTGAATATTTGGGTTTAGTTCCTGACTTGTAGAGAATTTCTCAGGTGGTTCCTAAGTTTCTCATCATGCCACAGTCCTTCCCTTACCCCTTCCTGACCCTGCTATAGATCTCAACTGTTGTTTTACCTTGTTGATGTTTTGTCTATATTTGCTTTAACCAGCTGCCCCTCTTTGCATGCAGCACTGGGACTCATCCCCTCTCTCCTATCAACAATAATTAGCCTTGTAAGACTAATGGAAGAAATCGTGTCTAATTACCCTGTTGAAGGCCCAATTATGTTATTAACATTTGTGGTCTATAAGCTAATGATGAGGAGAGCCTCTCATTTGCATAGCATTAAGTTAATTGAGCTGGAAGCTATGGGGTGGATAGCAGTGATGATAGCAGGATTCTGTTACAGAATGGATAATGATGACCGGAGCAGGACGATTCACCTGACAGGTTTATTAATTAACAGCTATCTGATTACCTAAAAGAAATGGCAAGTGGCAGCTCTTCTGAAAGAAGCGGCAGTATTGTTTTAATGAAAGATGCTATATCACTGCTGATATTCGGGGCTGATTGATGTTAATGGCATTGTAAGCTCTTTACTGGAAGCCCACACAAAAACCTGTTCTGGTTCCTCCCTGCCCTTGTAAAAACATGCTGTGAAGGTCTGATATTTCTGAATATGCCTAATTCTCACATGGTGCACGAAGCAGCTCTGTGCCAGTGGATTTGTGTGGTTGTATGAGCAGCATGGTCTGAAAATCCTGCATTGTTATGTAACCTGGAAGTTTTGCCCTTGGAAGAACCAGAGGACTTGATTTTGTAAACAGGTTTTTCCCATTCAGATCTTAGGGAGGCTTCTATGTTCTATCAGGGAGAAAATAACTATAAACATTCAGCTTTTCACATTTTCCTTGTGTGTACAAACTGCAAGTGAAGGTGAGTGCCCCTACCTTCAATTTATTTGTGAGTACAAACAGTCATGGAAAGTTGTTAGGCATTTTAAGGAACAGGAATCTTTTTTATCTGAAACAGTTTGAAGAATAAAAATCCATCTTTTTATTTTTGATTAGATGTCAGGTTCTGTCTGGTTAATTCCAAACACATTGGAATTCATAACAGATTCAGAGTCTTGTTTGAACTATAGTACCTTTTAGATGAAACAAAACCCTCACTCTGTTTAAAAGTTGCCTGTGCAATCAATCCAAGACTAACTTGCTACGCAGTTACTCATTGTTAGAAGCCCACTGCTCAGTTCTGAATGTCAAATACAGCTTCCAGTTCACAGATCTTCTTAGATTTTTTTCAGCTATATTGAAGAGCCCATTATTAAATCATGGGAATTCCAGACATTATCTGGTGACTGAGATCCCCAGTTCATCCTGGACAGCCTTTGACCAAACCTGTCCCAGGAAAAAAAGAGAATACTACAAATGTTAACCTTTCAGAGAATGACTTTTTATCCATTTAGGTGGCCTGAAGATAGTGTTTCAATAGTAATAGATTTGTGAAGAGTAAAGACTTATAGATAAAATACAATCACCATTATTTTGCCACTGGAGAACTTACATGCACAGTCTTGTGTTCTATGACTGGCATTTGTTGAGTACAAAGGAGCTCAACTTTGCCTTGATCTGATATGGTAAAGAGGCCAAAAGTTTAGTTTACTGAGTACATACAGATATTCACAAGTTGCCACAGGCACTTTTGGTCAGAAGGAGAAGAAAAATGAAAAATTGAAGATGAAGGAAGTAATCTGGAAGAACAGTTCCTGGAGCCAGCTAACAGTGTGGTCTGTTTACTGGTTATGTCTCACAGCCACCAGCAGAAATAGAGTCCACTGCAGAGTGAATTACTCTGTGCAGCTGTGGATACCTGTGTGATGTGGAGCAAGCGAGGGAGATGCATTTGTGTAGCACTTACAAGGAGCATCCTCAATCTCTTTCTAGTTCTGTTGGCTCTGTACCTAGGCTGTACCTGGCTTGGTACAGAGCCTAGTGTCCGTGGCTGTGTAGGAATTAGCTAAAAAGATTGTTCAGAAAATCTAGCACAGTGAATAAATGCCTTTGTTGGAATCTAAACCCTGCATCCTCCTGGTCCTCATTAACTTTCTGTAATCACCAACGCACATGATGTTGGATGGAAATATCTGTACTGTATAAATTAGTTTTCTGTAAGGTATTCTGTAGTTCACTACAATGCCTTGCCATATAAAACAGACAAACACAGCATCAAGCCAAGATCTGATAGATCAGAAATTATGTATTTAATTCAGAGTTCTATATAGAGTGCTCATAAAAGCTTGATCATGATAGAGGGGGCAATAAACATTTGGGAACATAAATATTTCTGTAGGAAATGGCTTTGTGAAACATTTAGTTGTTGAGTAATAAGAACAACAGAGAAAATCAGAAGAGTAGAAATCTCTAGGTACTAATCTGATGGGTTATATATGTTGCAATGATAAGAATGTTGAGAGAGAATTTTTATGGGTGGAGTAGCAACAAATACATTGAGTCCTGTACTTTTTACTAATGTCTTCGTCTTCTTGTGCTTGCCCCACTTGCTATCTCTGCTGCTCCAAAATTCAGCCTTAAACCTAGAAAAGCAGTGGATGAGACCTTGGGGTGCTGTGCTGCTCCTCTGCTTGGACACAAGGGTATAAGTCCTCTGAATTTGCACGAGCTCAGTGTTTCGAGCAGGCAGGGCAAAGCCTTGGAGTCTCAGGCCATGATCAGATATTCACCAGAGGAATGGATCAAAATCTACAGAAGACCAAGCAGTGTTTGTTGTCAGGGATGGACTGTAGGAGAAAATGTAACTATGTGAGGATTTCAGGGGAAATGATGCTCTTTCTTGTCTCTCGTTTTTCTGGAACATCCATTATGTGAGTATTTAGGCATCAGTCCAGGCAGACAACACAAGGAAATATATAAAAGCACACATCAAAAAATATTTTAAATAGGCAAATTGTAGAACAAAACATTCTGACAACAGAGCTGATGCTCTTGTCTGTCTGTAGGCTAGAAAATAAGAAAGAAACCTATAAGAAAAATAAAAACAACCTGGGAATAGCCAATTAGGTTAGAAGTGATGTTTTGGCTGCAAGGATTTTGAGGGCTGTAGAGAAAAATAGTATAAGATTAGAAAATGTTTGTCCATCCTGTGTGACAGATGTGGGAGAAGATGTAATCATTTGTTACTTCTCTCTTTTTTCCTCTGGAAACAGCAGCAGCAATGAGCTGGCAGGCACAGTGAAATGCAGTTAGCAAAAGTAATGGGAGTTGAAAGTTTGACCTTTTGTGATGGAAATTTGATATGAAAAAAGGGTCTTTTGATAATTTCTCTATCCAATCAGCTATGGGAGATGTCTTGATCCTGTTTCCTCATTTGCATGCTGACTGATCTCATTTGAAAATCCAATCATTCAGAAATACTGGGACGTCAACAGAAATGTTACAAGGAGTTGTTTTATCTGAAAGGTCTGCAGGGTGTCATCTCTTGTTTTTCACTCCAGTGGCCTGATCTCTTCTTCATGATTCCATGTTTTTATTGGCAGTATAAGTTGAACATATTGAAATGCAAATAGCCCTGTCCACATTGAACCAAAATATGGGAGTGGGGTTTTTTGTCTGATTGATTATATCCAGGGCACTTAAAAGGCAACGAAGAAAATACTTCTTGCAGTGCCTTTGATTTCTTGACATTGGAAAGTTCTGACGTTTCCTGTTAGCAATCATTGGCAGAAAGTGGTTCCCTGGGCCTGAGTCCCACCTCTGCTTTTTCTCCGTGTAAGGCCCACATTGGTGCAACTCACTGATTCTGGGACCAATGTGTGAGGTTATTTAGTTTGTCTACACAAACATACACACTTTTTGTTGTTATCCCAGGCATATTTAATGGTTTTTACCAAATTGCAGATGTCTTTAATCCAAGAATGGTATAATTCAAAGCCTACCAAGATCACATGCTGGCTTTCAACTGTGTGTGTAAGTGACCAGATGATTATCTGGTTAGTCAGATTTCAGATCCCAGGCACTGCCCACTTAGGTGAGCTGAGGATCAGCTTTATCTCCCAGACAACTTAACCTTTCTATTTTCTAGAACAGGCAATCCAATTTCAATTTTACTCAACCACACTGTGGGTTAATGACAAGTTTTCCTGCTGTGTAACTGGTGTCATTATCCCTTATTTTGGAGACTACCTATTAAACTAATGTCTTAAGCCAAAGTTTTGCATTACTTAACCCAGAAGCTAGGTACAAACTAACAATATATACTAGCTCTGAATAAAGGGAATTATTTAAAATAATTTTTTTTTTGGCATACTGTCTTTTTAACATCAGGGTCAACCTATACGAGAAATCGTTTTTCCTTTAATATCCCAAGATTTTTATTTCCCACCTATCTCTCCACCTGGACAACCCCTAGCCTGCTAATCTGAGCATTGTCATAGGAGATGGGATGTTCACCTCCTTTGTGGGGCTTCTTAGGCTTGCTCTACTTTGTAGAAGAAAGCAAGTATTCACTGAATGTGTCTTGCTTCCCTGGTGAACACCTGCATTGAACTGCAGAGATATTCTGCTTTTTTGGTTTGATGTAACTCTTTATAGAAAACAGAACAATTCAAACAGGAGAGCAGGGATGGATTTTCTCAGCTTAGTGTTCTGGTGCTTGGCTGGGAGATGGTTCGTAACTGGAATGTCAAAGTGAACCTAGCATGTTTTGAAGAGCTATCCTTAGCCTCAGCTCTTGGCTGTCCCCACCTAACACAACCTTTCTTAAAACTGGTGTGGTTTTGCGCAGAGTTTTACTTCTGGCAGGCCAGCATCCCCTCTTGAGTTCACTGGTGTGGGCAGATCTGGGGAGGAGATTTCATGCTCTGTGCTGTAGGGTGGAAGGCCACTGGAACATCAGTGGCAGCACTCCACAGGGACTGCTTTCCAAAGCCAAATCCTGGAGGGAGCGGGTGTAAGGAAAGGGATGAACCAGATTATGAGCTTTACATAATAGGATATCTTGAAAGTCATTCAGTTGGTGTTTGTACAACACTTTTGAAATGTAAAGCTCTAAATTAGACAGGAGGTGAAGATTTACCATGGTGTTCCTCAGGTGGGTGGCAGTATACCTCATTAGAGACCCACAGAAGTTTGCAGTCTCCATCACTGAGCTGCAGAAACAGTGTATTTACCCAGCTCGTTCTTTATTCAATAGATTTCAGGGTCTAACCACAAATTAATGCACATGTTTGTGATGTTTATCTGATAGCACCTAATTCCTTCAGCAGTACGTGTACTTCTGTATATAGGTTGGGGATTTCATTGCTAGAACAACATGTGAGGACAGAAGTAACTTGACTGATAGGCCTGTTCAAAGCAAGAGAATCCATTTCATAAAATCCTGTGGCCTGTCAGCTGGGGGGAGTACTTTTCAAAACAGCAGAAATGGTAAATTCCCCCATTCCTTGTGTAATAAACTGAAGTTGTTGGCATGATTAGCTAGCACAACTCAGCAGCTCTCAGAATTAGACACTGAGCATTCTCCCAGTGGGAAATCAACCTCCTTCATCTCTCATGTATTTTAGAATATCGATCCATGGAAGTTAAACCACGATGTGTTATTCTTGATAACCACAGCAATCTAGCTCCTCCCTGCTGGAGTTTTTTAAATCTACTTCCCTCTCCACCTTCTTCTGTTGCTCCTCAGTATTAAAAAAGAAATGCAGCTTAGCATGCCAGTATTTTCTCTTCAGTGAAGTCAGCATAGAATATTAGTGTCCAAAAAGTTGTAAAACAAAAGACTATCATATGTTGCACCTTTTAATCATGTAATTGCTGAGTGACATTTAACTCTGAGGCTTTAAGTTACTCCTTTGTCAGCCAGCCTTCTCCTCCTGCCCCTCTCGTTCCTCCCTCCTCCCAAACCAACCTGCTTTTGCAGAGTAGTGCTTTAACTACACTGAAGTTTGGCTGAGCTTCTACATATTACAGCAGCAACACGAAAGCAAACAATTGAAGTATTTGAGAACAATGAAATATGTATGGCTATCTGTGACAGCCCTATAAAGCAGAGCAATTAGCCGCGTAATCCGAGAAAGCCAAAGCGACCGGCAGCCCACGGTTCCCTATTAGTTAAATGCTTTTTGTACGTCCTCATCCCATCAAATCAACTAACACTTCCTTTAATTGGTTCATGAATTATACAGCTTGGCTGCATTATAATTTAATCACCAGTAAACATTCCTGGGGCCCGCTGTAAAGTGTATAGCGCTCATTAATTCCTTAATTTCAGCAGATGGAAGGGGAGATCGGATGAACGGTGGCAGTACAGAGCGCCTTGGGCAATGGAAGAAGGAAAAAAAGGTGGGGGGCCGTTTAGATTTTTTAAGGGCTGTCAGAAACTCAATCTGTGTGCTGTCAGCAGCTTGGACCCGTTTCCCCCCGCCTCCCCCTGCCTTCACCCCACCTACTGCTGCAAGTGACTGACGGATTCATATGGAGGCTTGTCAACCCGTCTTTAAACATCAAGCCAGCGGGTAAACCAAGCCCAATGTAAATTAATTCTTGTCTTACGGGCCCCCCTTTCTCTGTCCCCATGAATATTTCATGGCGGGCAGCATAAATATTAATTCTAATAGCTCTGCACAGTGGTTATTATTTCTGTTTTATGACAAATATTCATAAAATATTCAGGACCCTTTTTTAGAACATTTACACACTTGATTGTGAAATTTTCCAGCTTCCTGGGGACACAGTAAACATATTGGGGTTCTCTTGATGGACTTTTTTCTCTCTTAATTAATACTACGGCACATTAATATTTAATCAGATTTAGTTTTCTTTTCCCCAGAAGTGAACCCTATTACATTTGAGGATTTATTTGACAGTGTTTAAACAGGGAATTTTTATTCCCTATTATGAAATTGGTTTCCTTTGACACATATATAAAATGACACATTATAATCCATTCTTTTATTCCCTCCCCTTGCCCCTGAATCATATGCTTTTTTGGTGTAAATTCTTTTATTTATTTCATTTTATGTCCCCAATATCCTACCAACAACAAAAGTTAGTGTTTAAGTGATGAGTGTGTGTGTGGGGGGGGTTAATGTATCATTCACTATAAATTTGATTCCATTTATTTAATAAGAAAAGTATGGGATCCTTGTTAAGAGCAGGAGGTGCTACAGAAAGGCTGCAGACAGGTAGCAAAGGCATCAGTTCTGATAAGAGTTTGCTAGTCCTTAACCCTGGAGTTCTTGCTTCACTCAAGACTTGCTTTGCAGAATCTAATTATTGCAGGGGAGGGTTGCAAGCATCTGAGGAAACAGGACTGCATTTGGGGAAGCGGGTTCAGGTTCCTGACCTCAGGCCTCTGGGGCTGCAGAGGCTTTCGATTATCTGAGACTGAATTTGATTAACCTTGTAGAGTGGAAATTGTGCCAGCCACGTTACTCTAAAGCAGTGCTGGCTGCCATCTTACTCTGTGATTCACAAAGCACCACTGGAATGAACTCCAGGGGGAATGCAAAGATGCTGGAATAACAGCTGAGAGTAAGAAGGAGGCAAAGAATAAAAATGAGGATAGAAATGTAAAGCAGGTTTGAATGGAGGTACCAATGCATCCAAACCGTTTATTAAATATAGCAAGAGTTAATACTGCCTTCACAAAAGAAGCTTTAAGATTCTGGTAAAGCCCCTAGTATGAAAACACTTGCTCTGTGTATGTGTGCCTTTCGCTGTGCTGATGGAACGTTTTCACAGGTGGGAGTTCTTCCACATGGAATGGCTCTTACTGCCAGAAGGCCTGGGGTTCTTCACTGGTATAATCTATGTGATGCCAGTGGAGTGACTTTGCTTTATCCCAGCTCAAGCTCCAGCCCATTGTTCTGTAAAGCAGAGAGACAGTGCTACCTAGCAGGGCTGCGCCTGTTCCCCCTGCTTAAGCTGGTGTGGCATCTGCTGAGATGCTGTTGAGATATCAGGCTGGTGGGCTGGGATGCAGCAGGGACCCTGCCACCTCAGCTGTCTGGACTGTTGGGGGCTGAGCGCATCTAACTGGTGGGTGGAAAACATCTAATAGTCATTACTCTGCACTGCTGGTGAAGGCAAGGAGCATCTGCAGCTATGAAGGATATTGTTCATCTCGCTCCCCTGGCCAGAAGCCATGTCCTGGGAATAGTGCCCCACTTAGCTGCCTTTTGTAGTTATTGGACAGAAATGCATCCATTTGAAAAGAAAGATCCAGTGTCTGGGAACAGCTTGTCATCACATGAATCCATATAGGAACTCAATGAGCAAAACACTTGTGCCGATTAACCTGTGTTTCAGTATTTATGCAATGTATTTTCCCTTATGGTCAAAACCTAGAGGGTGAAATTACTTCCCAAAATAGAATCAAGCATCATTCATCAGAACATATCCCAGAATTTGAAAGACATCATTGAATAAAACCTCCCAACAGCTCCTTCTATAAATAAGAGATAAGGATCATTTCATCCATTGCAGAGACATGCAGAAGGAGTATTTAGAGTAAGATGTAAACTAAGATCCATGTCCAGTCTATAGTACAGCTTCAGAAGATCCTTTGTAGTCTGGTTACCCATGGGCAGAATGCCTGATTTATTGAGAAAAGATGAGAAACTGAGCATTGAGAGAAATCTGAGCAAGACTGAGGAGAAGGTATGGGATCTATGTAACCTGTTTAACTTTTAAGAGAGGATTTGGGGCTGCAGAATGTAATCACGGAAATAAAAAGTGCTCAGGATCCTGTGGCTGGGCCCCTAGTGCTTGAGAAGAGGCTTGGCCAAGGTTTCACGTTCAAGGTGTCTTTATATTGCAGGAAAGGGAACATTCTTTAGGGGACCTGATTGATCCAAGTCAGGTATCTCTGGCTAGGAAGTCTATAAAGACAAAATGATCTGGGCTTTAACTGGGATTAGTCACTTGGATTCAAATCTGAATTTCCTTGTACCTATCAGCTTGAACCACTAACTTGATTTGCTGTAGGACTGTGATAATTCAGTGGTGCTACCTAAGAAAAAAACCTTTCTGCAATGCAGATTTTTCTTGTATCTTGGCCAAGCCTGTCATTCCGTTCCTCTCTGGCTTGTGGTGCCTGTATGATCCAGAAGTTTGTACAGTTGTATGCATTTCTGGAAACTTTTAAAACAAAATTGTGGTGAATTTTAATAATGGGCTTTAGAGTTTAGCCAAATTCAGGGCAGTTGCTGGAGATGTTCCTTGTCTCTCTGCCAGTTGAGTCCATGGTGCCCCCCAGGGCTTTTCTGTCCTTTTGCAAGAACTGTGTTATTTCCTTTTCCACCTGCTTTGGCTGATTTATGAACCAAAGGGAGGAGCTTGCATTTGTACCAGTGATCACATAAGCATTTTACCTGTGATAGCCTTTTAGAGAGCTACTGCATCCATACACTTCAACAGCCTCATCTCTTTTTCAGCTTTATAAATCTATTACAAAAATTGTAGCTGTTGCATTGCCCGAACCAAGTCCTCGAGGAGAGTTACTTTCCATGGGGAATTGTGCCATACAATCACATAACACTGCATTGATTTCTCCATATTGAGTAGGATGTACTGTGCCTTTGAAAGGCTCAATTTTCTACCCTTGAATTTGACATTTTCTATCTGTCTGCCTGGAAAAGGAGTGTAACTTTGTGTCCCTTCCTCTCATTCCCTCCTTCCTCTTTCTTTCACTCTCCCTCTCTCTTGCTCTCTCTTTCCCCTTCTCTTTAGCTGAGGTTCTATCAGAGTTCTGCCAGAGAAGTTTGCTGTGACTTTGAGACCACACAGGCATCTGATCTTTACATCCTTCTTTTTTTTAAGCAGACTGATGGGGTACGTTGTAAACTGCCAGGAGCACTTGCTAATTTAGTAGTTAATGACAGTCACAGAGAGTGTTTTTCTTGCCCCTGGAGAGGCTTTAGACACAGCTGGGGTAGATTTGCCACTATCAATTATGCACAATTTTAAACAAGAATTGGCCAGCAGGGGCCTCTTTTTTTTTGCAGAGTGTAGAGCATGAAGAATGGAAATATGGCAGCTGGTACCTGCCTATGAGGGAGAAGATCTATAGGAGTTAAGAATATATGAGAAAGATTAATAGCTTGCTATTTTTAAAGTTGCAGTTTCAACTCAAAAGTTTAAATGCTACATTCGAAGTGTCCCAGTGTTGTTTCATGCTGTATTTTTTTTAATTCAAGAATCATAACTTGACTGCAAGGCTTGATCTGGCCCTGGTAGAGCCACAAGCAAGGCAGTAGTCTCTGCTATTAAAAGCCAGCAAGAGAGTCAGGATTCTGTCTTAGATATCATGTTGTATTGTCTTTTCATCCTTAAATGAAAGCAAGGTATGAATTTAATTGGATTTAATGGTATAGGTCAAATTTTGCAGATGATACTTTTACAAAAAGAGCTTGGCTTTGGACTCCTCTCCACCAATGTCAGTCCAGAGCAACTCCAGGAAGTGGGGAATGACAAGGATGGGGATCTGACCGAAGCAAATAGCTCAGGTCCAGAACAGTCAACATCTCATCCATGTAGGTCAGCCTCATCAAACAGCTATGTTTAAATTATAGGACCAAAACTGGTAGAAGGCCGTGGCTTACAGGCAGAGCCTTAGTTCTCCGGAGATGTGAAGGCAGCTGGCAAGGCAGTAGAGCCATCCTGGACAGGGACTATCAGTGCACAGGAGGGGCATGCCTTAATTCTTAGCTCAGGGATAGAAGAATTCAGGCATGCAGCACTTGCTTGTCTTATAGAAACACTCATAATTTTTCCATTATAGGTGTTTTAATTTGGTGACTATGTCCACAAAACGGGAAAACCACCACCAAAAAAATTCTCCCAAGGACAACTCTGAGCGCTGTCAATTGTTAATCACTTGGATTAACTAGGTTAGTTGCCATCTGGAACAAATGCAGTTCAGAATTAGTTGAATGCTGTTGTGTAGGTCAAAAAACCTTTCTTCACTTACTGGATGGTTGTGACACATTTTTCCAGGAATGCTGTCTCATGATCAGGCATGAAACAAAACTTGTGCCACCCATACTTTTACCTTCTGCTCTTTCTGTCTGCGAAGGGAAGCCATCAGGATGCCCTGGTGACCTCTAGGATCTTAGACAACACTGTCTGAATAGTCAGAAGCCAGAAGCAATTGGAATACCCTTTTGGAATGCCAGATGGCTGGTAGGAAAACAACATTATATTCCAGCTGGAAGAGGCCTTATATATTTCATTGCCATGCAAAGGCCACTAGTTCTCCTTTGACTAGGTACACACTGAGGGTGTCATCAACATTATGAATCTGTTGGAGTTAAATTTCTCTAATGTATCCGAAAGCAGTGATAGATCAGGTAAGTGATGTCAAGTACAGTGAGGAAGAGGCAGGATTCTGACACAAGATATTTTTTTTCCCTTTTAACATTTGAGTTCATGGTTTTGTTATCCATGCAAGCTTGCTGACAGGACTGGACCTTCTCTCACGTGCTTCTCCTGGGAGAGGAGAACAAAGGAGAGAGGACATAGCTTTACTTACAAACCGTTTGGATTCAGCCCTGCATCTAAGAGCAGTGTTGCCACTCAGTGGCAGTTTGTCCTCAGAGTCCTGTGCTGAGGGGCTCTACTGAGCTGTACCCCACAGAGCACCAGTTTGTAACTGGCTGCCAATGATTTTAGATGCTGAGCCTGTGATGCAGGAGTGAAGTTTCTTGGTGCATCTCTGCCCAGCCCTCCCCATGCACACCTCATGTTGCTACTGATTGACGTTACTCACCTGTTGCAGAGCTGAACGAACAGCTTGCCAGCTCTGAAAGGGAAGCTGTGCTGATGCTAATCTAGCAGTATAATGTAGTATACTTTGATACGAGGCTGTGTTTCCTTGCCTTCCTGTCTACCAATTCTGATGACATCTGTTTCATATTTTCCCTTGATAGAAGTTGTGACACATTACAACATACAAAGCCTGGCTGATTCCTAAAGCGAGCTTTACAGAGGATGCATTTGTGTGAAAAAAGAATTACAGCTGGCATGTGAAAGGGGACAAGCTCTGCTTGGAAGTGAATCCAGTACTTGTAGGGCATTGTTCCAGCTATTGCTGTAAATGCTTGATCAATGTCATGGGTGCAGCCCTGTGTCTTAGGAGGATTTCCAAGGGAAATCCAACAAACCCGTCATCTGGACATTTCAAGGGTCAAGTTTGTTATGTGATCAGAGTCCTAGTAGCCTGAGACAGGGACACAGGCAAAATGTTGCTCAGAAATACCTTGAGGAGCTGAAGCAGATGTATCATATACCCAAGACTACCACTTTGCTGAAAGTGCATACATGTAAATAGGCTTTACTCATGTGAGTAAGCCTCCTGGGGCTGCATAATAGACTGTGTATGGTATGTTTCTCCTTCAAAACGATAATAAAGCTTTCTAATTGGAAGTATTTGAAGTCTAGACAGTAGTTCTGTCAGTAGTTTTCCCCTTCATCTTTTTTCCCTGTTTCTGAGCGATTTTAAACTGACAGCCCTGGGGAGTGTTG
Organism: Coracopsis vasa; assembly: GCA_026283785.1. Taxonomy (NCBI): domain Eukaryota; kingdom Metazoa; phylum Chordata; class Aves; order Psittaciformes; family Psittacidae; genus Coracopsis; species Coracopsis vasa. The sequence continues at coordinate 10,247 of JANHGB010011186.1, read as the reverse complement.
TTTTCTGTTATCTGTACCTGCCATACCCCGCGGTATGGCAAGGTGAGGCATCCCACCTCCACTGGAAGGACCATTGGATTAGGAGTTGCTGCTGTTGTGTAGTATATTCTGTGCGCCATTATACAATGCATGTGGGGATGTGCATATTAGCAGGGATGTCTGTGCTTTCCCACATCTTCCCCCTACACTCTTCTTTAATGGTGACACCAGACTGGATAATAAGAAGCATCTTGTGTAAAAAAGAAGGGAAGCTCAGACAAGGCTTTCAGAGTTCATTTTGTTGGCAGCTTTTTAAGTGGAGTTTTTTTAGGCTCTTCTGTTTCAAATACCATAATACTTTCTTGTGTTAGTAACTATGAATTACGACAAGCTTTCTTGATATGCCAGGTTATAATCCTTTAGTGGGTTTGTTTATTTCAGAATATAATAGGAAGCCGTATCAATTATCATGACTGTATAAATGTTGTTCCTCTCTACTAGAATATTCATCTTGAGACATATCATCAGATGTTACCTGTTCTGACAATCACATTTTTGTGCCATTGTTGGGCAACAGAAAAAAAGAAAAACAAAATGTTAAGAGTGTAAGGGATAAAAGAGTGTTGAAACTGTTGTTCTTTTCCTGTCTTTGGAATCTCCGAGATCTTGAATGTTTTATTCCCGGCTGTTATTTTGTTACCACAGTGTGAATAGAAGTCATTATCTGTAAACATTTGAAGAGAGAGATGATTTTCATAACTTTAAATCCTACAAAGGATTCTAGTAATCTGCTATGTGCATGCCAAGGTAAAGCTCAGCCTTTCATCTGGTCTGATCCCACCCTGTCAGTGTAAAATGCTCCTTTGGTGAATGTCTAAACCATACAGTATCTTTTGTGAGAGGCAGACACAAACGAAAATAGGAAGCCTAGCCTTGAAGGCAGCAGCAGGAGAAGGTGTAATATAAAGAGAGATGTTTTTACAGCCTTCAGGCCGTGCTCAGTTGGTAAAAGTTTATTTTCATGAGAAGCTTTATTTTTCATTTTGCTCTGAATTAACCATTGAATGTAATCTTCATCCAGATCTGCTTTAGTCTCCAGTAGCTGGGGGACAGGGGACTCATTCTCAGCAGTTTGTCAAGAATTTTCTGCCGAAGAGTTTTTAAACTACAACATAAAATTAACAGGACCATGATAATGAATCAAAATGCCAAGGAGTCAGTGTGAGATGAGCACAACAGTTTATATGCAACAGTGTAATGTGACTGGGATCATCAGTGGTGT